>MDKJ01271409.1:0-13175 GCA_005239525.1 Nicotiana knightiana | reverse complement strand
TTGCAGGCTTAGTGTAGTTAGATAGAATAGCATCTTCATCTGCCAACGTTTGAAGTCTGTACTAGAAAATTTTCCGGGTTTTTCTGCCGGTGCCATCGTATGTGCTGGTTTTGACGAAGCAGCAGCACTCGATGAAGCACTCGTTCCAGCAGCATTTCCATTAATTTGGTTTTCATTCGTCATGTTTCTGTAGGGTTGGAAACAAACAGAACTTCGTTAAATCAGTGAAGTTTTGATATCTCCAAACTGAATACCAAACCAAACATACAACACGTAACAATGGTGAAGTTTTTATATACTTCAAACCCGTACGTTTATTATTCCGGTAAAGTTTTGATATACTTTAAATCGGACAGAATAGTTATTGGAGTAGAAAGCACAAAGGCTTTAGTCTCCAAAGCAGTATACAAAATATAGATAACAGTTCAATATAAATTTCAACACAAAAACGTTAAATAAAATTCCTTAAGCTTGTTGTCGATACTGTGTTAAAACAAACTGTTAGAAGAAACAGAAAATCAGTAGATGATATGAAATATTTCGAGTCCAGAATTTCCTTGTGCGTCCTGAGCAAAATCACACTTACGATTTTGAGAGAGAGACTGCGAATAGAATGCAGTATATTTTCAGAAGGAAATTCTTGATTTTTTTAGTCAGTGAAAAGGAAGCCATGCCTCGAAATTTATAGGCAATTAATTTTTAATTAATTAATTAATCTGAAGCCGAAGCCGAGCCGAGCGACGACGACGGCGCGAGGGTTCATTCTCTTCAACTCCTTTTAAGAGCTCTAAGAAGTGATTCTATATTTATACACACAAGTGTAGTTGTCTTTCACCAATGTGGTACAAAGTTCATGACAAAGCTCACTTGATTCAAATTTTCATTTCCCTCCATTTGATTTTCCACTATTTTCTAATTCACACTCCTTGTCTTTAAAGCCCAATGACTTTAAAGTCCAACAATAATGTGATTTTAATCTAAATTTCACTAACCTTAGGTCAGTAAATTAACGAATAGGAGTATTACTAGTCCAAGTAAACGCGTTATCTTGCAAATTTTTCTATGAAAATATTGAAACATAGGAGTACTAGTCCAAGTAAACGCATCGCCTTGTATATAGTTTAGCCTGAAAATTTAAAAAGAGGAGGTAGACGTTTTGAAAATTTGATTTGAAAAAACACAAGTAAGTGAATATAAAACTAAGATCACATGAAAAATGAAATCCTAGTTGTTTGATTGTAAAGAGGAAAGAAAAGTTATAATATACAAATATATTAAAGATCACAGAACCTTTCACCTAATGATGTAAAACAGCCTAACTAACGAAATTTCAATGAATTGAACTGGAATCTCTGTAGATTCTATATGTGTATGCTGTTCTAATAAGCAAGCAAAAGAGAAACCAAGCTATAAAGCCACATATATATAGTTGGATATATTATATTTTACTTAAAATCAAAGGCTACGACAACAGCCCCACCAAACATTAGATAGGTTTTTTAATTTATTCAGTTTCCTCCTCTATTGGTCCAAAAAAGTTGAAATCTATCTCTATTTTGAGAACTTGTATTATGAGGAAAATCATTACAATAACGTCAGATGTTTCATTTTAAAGGTGCTATTCATGTCATACACGAGTTCTCGTTTTATTTTAATGAGTTAACCAATCACCTTTTGTAGCCCCAAGAAGTACACAAGTTTTATATTAAGTATACATTTATTTTAATATGTTGGTCGTAATGTTGGACCGTGTAAAACAATGAACTGGCATTTAAAAATTTGCAACTTGCGTAGCACTATGTCTTCCTAATTAGCTTCATTAGCCAGTCAATCAATGAATCATGAAATCATTTCTTTTAGTAATAAAATTTAGCATATTTTGCATAAGTTTCTGTCTTGATCAGTTGATTTAATTTGTCACTACAACTGTAAGCAAATATAATAGTAGTTTGTTTTAAGATATCGCGTGTAAAAAAAATTACTACTTTGGTGGGTCATGATATTGAAGGTGATTGAGTAGAAAATTAAAAGGGACAGAAAGTTTTATTGCGGTAATTATGGAACAGTTAAAATTAGGAAAAGAAAGGGTGGATTTTTTGTAGTAAATAAGTATATGAGCGTAAAAGCAATGAAGAGAAGCAGAAAGAGTAACGAGGGACTAAGGGTCTTTCTCAAATGAGTCACTTTCCCCGTCTGATGATTACATTAAATAAAAAGGACCGACATTCTCATGGTATGCCTCCTCTGTCTCGATTAAATTAATTTTCAGCTTTTTCTTGTTCCCACTGTGTAATATATTCACCTCAGAAAATAGAAAATTATAGGGAAGAAAGATAAAAAAAAAAAAAAAAAGAGGGTAGAAACGAGGTGAAAATAGATGGGGGTGATGGACCCTATAAGGAAAGGGACATGAAATTATTGAAAGGTTGAAGAGGCCAAAGGAAAAAGAGAGAGTCGGAGTGACACACTCAAATTTCTTTTCCTTACTTTTCTGATTTTCAATCCAAACAATCTTCTATTGGGGGATTTTTGAGGGCCTATATTACAGCTATCCAACAAACATCTACATGGTGGTCCAGAAGGGGGTCCACGTGACCAGGCGTATGGCCCAATCCACGTGGGAGCTGTGGTCCATGTGGTCATGAGGTGTCAGCTGTTTGACACGTATGCAGTAGAAAACGTGAGAGACTGTTACGGGGAAGGTTGAGTATGGGGTTTGCTTTGCCTGTGGTAGCAGGCACAGACTGGATACAATCTTGAAATTTAATTGAAAATCCAGTTTCTAGCTTGTATCGCTAGTTAGGTGCAAAAAAGATATGCACCTTAGTGCAAGAAGTATTTCGAATTTATATATGATCTGGAAAAGAGTAACATCCCACGGGTATAATATAAGTGGTCTACTTTGAGGTAAGTATCTGTAGTTGATTTTACGGTTCAAATCGATGACTTATAGGTAAACGAAGATAACTTAACAGTATAAAATAACACCTAACATCGACAGGAAAAAAAAAAAATAGAAAAAGCACCTAACAGCCGTATTTTGCCATGAGATATGGTAGTCACGAAAGAGGAGCGAATGAGTATTTGGTGCATGAGAATCAACATCTCAAGATTGTTATGCGAAATTTAATTTCATGTAGTTTTACTTATTCAAAAATAACATAAAACAAGAGTACCATAAATTGTAGTAATTGTTATATTTTAAAACATCTGGAAATAGATTAAAGTTTTGCATCAGAAGAAAGACTGTTTAAAGTAATAGTAGTAATAATCTAGGAGTAATTAATAGAGGAATTAATGTATGTTTGGTGTGTTTGTCAATTGTTTTCTCCCATTTGTTTGTCACGGTTATAATTGTTAGTCAACCATATTGTTGTAATAAATAATTAAACTATTAAACTTTCTGAAATATAAACAGCAATAGAAAATTAGTAACACTAGTTTAACGAAAATAAATTTTGAAAAATAGTATAGGAATAAATCGAGCCCACTGAATATACAGTGTGTCCTTAAGGAAATTATTTCCCTCAAGTAGCCGAGGTGTTGGAATATTATCCTCCCAGAACGATTTAACTCACCAGCATATTGGTACCAAAAATGCTGATGTAACAACGAACCACTCGAAGGCTGCATAACACACTGGAAAAATATTATACAGAAGAAGAAGAAGATAATCAGAAAATTTAGTAAGTAAAAATTTTGGGATTCAAGGCATATTTATAGACCATTTTGTATTGATTCTGAAAAGGTTTGCAACCTTTCAGAACAACCATAGTTGTTGGAACAGGTGGGAATATTGCGGAAAAATTAAAAACGGATTTAAAATAATCCGAAAAAGTCCGAAGCCGAAGCTGAGCGAGCGACGACGACGACAGCGCGAGGCTTGCCTTCTTCTCAACTCTTTAAGAGCTAGAAGAAGAGCAATTAAATATATACCCATCAAAAGTCTTTTCTTCCTCCAATATGGGACAATGTCCATTTGTCAAGGAGAGAAACTCAAATATTTCATTTTCCCTTCATTTCCGATTCACCCTCTTTAAGCTACACCAAGCTTAAAACCCAACAATCCCCCACATGAATGGGGAATGGCTATAAAATAAAGGAATGCACGGACATGTGTGTGTTTTACATGCAAGAATTAATTACATCTCGATAAGTAGGTTTCCCTTGGAACTTTCCGTAGTGAACTTATATCGGATATACTCGGCCAATCGGTAGATTTGATATCTTTGAACCGTCGAGCTTTGTTGTATACCTAGACAACATAAGTCACACAACCAATCCTTAATCATCTATGGTTCTCACGGTTGTGTTCGTTTCAGACATGAACACCGCCTGATTTCATGAGTGCTTAGAGAATGGGCCTTTACTTTCATTCCCTTTGAAGCGGTTTACACTTCACACTCACATAGGTGATTCCTAAACGTATAATCCTAAAGACACATTATTTGGTCATATCCTGCTAGACTTTGCAAATCATTAAAAAGCTTTAAGCTTTATTGACTCATCAAAAAGCCTTAATGCTTTATCTCGATTTTTTGAACATTGTCTTCATCACGAGAATGGGTTAAGTTATTTGACAATGTTGAACCGTCATTCATAACTTTGTTTGATCTCTTTGAACCTAGCTCTTGGGATCTCCAGTCTGCTAGGTAGAGTTACCGCCATGATGACTTGTCCTAGGCCTTAACTCCATTCCCTTTGATGATCTTTCAAGTGTCTCTATAGATAGGCCCTTTGTAAGTGGATCCGACACGTTATCTCTTGATTTTACGTAGTCAATTGTGATAACACCACTAGAGAGTAGTTGTCTAACGGTATTGTACCTCCGTCGTATATGACGAGATTTTTTTGTTATACATAACGCTCCCAACCCTGCCTATTGCCGCTTGACTATCACAATGTATACAAATAGGTGCCAAAGGTTTGGTCCAAAATGGGATATCTTCCAAGAAATTCCGGAGCCATTCAGCTTCTTCACCGACCTTATCTAAAGCTATGAATTCAGATTCCATTGTAGAACGGGTGATGCACGTTTGTTTGGATGATTTTCAAGACACTGCTCCACCTCCAATTATGAAAATATATCCACTCGTGGATTTAATTTCAGATGATCCGGTGATCCAATTTGCATCACTATATCCCTCGATCACGGAGGGATATTTGTTATAATGCAAAGCATCATTTTGGGATGTTTCAGAAACCAAAACTCGTTTCATTGCCATCCAATGTATTGGATTGGGATTACTTGTAAACCGACTCAGTTTGCTAATAGCACATCCTATATCTGGTCGCGTACAATTCATGATATACATCAAACTTCCCAATACTCTTGCATAGTCCAGTTGTGAGTCACTTTCACCTTCATTCTTTTGAAGTGCATAACTCACATCAATTGGAGTCTTGGAAATTTTGAAATCCAAATACTTAAACTTTTCAAGTACCATTTCAATGTAGTGAGACTGTGATAAAGACCTTGTGGAGTCTTGTGAATTCTGATTCATAAGATCACATCAGAACTCCTAAGTCTTTCATGTCGAATTTGCTAGCCAACATGCGCTTTGTAGCATTTATATCTGCCATACTTTTGCTCATTATCAACATGTCATCAACATATAAACAAACAATAACTTCATGACCTGGAGTATTTTTAATGTAAACACATTTATCACACTCGTTGATTTTAAATCCACTTGCCAACATTGTTTGGTCAAATTTAGCATGCCATTGTTTGGGTGCTTGTTTAAGTCCATAAAGCGACTTAACAAGTTTGCACACTTTCTTTTCTTTACCAGGAACCACAAAACCCTCAGGTTGTTCCATGTAAATCTCTTCCTCCAATTCTCCATTTAAGAAAGTTGTTTTAACATCCATTTGATGGATTTCAAGACCATACACGGTTGCTAGTGCCAATAACACCATAATAGATGTTATCTTCATTACTGGAGAGTAAGTGTCAAAGTAATCAAGGCCTTACTTTTGTCTATAACCTTTGACAACAAGTCTTGCCTTATATTTGTCAATAGTGCCATCAGCTTTCATTTTCTGTTTAAAGATTCATTTCGAACCTAAAGGCTTATTTCCCAGAGGAAGATCAACCAATTCTCATGTATGGTTATCCAAAATTGATTGAATTTCACTATTGACTGCCTCTTTCCAAAATGTTGAATTAGAAGACGACATAACTGCTTTAAAAGTTTGAGGTTCATTTTCAAGCAAGAATGTCACAAAATCTGGTCCAAAGGAAGTAGATGTTCTTTGACGTTTGCTACGCCTTGGATCTTCTATACTTGGAGTATTTTCCTTTGGTTCTTCCCGAGGTCGTTTTGGTCTTTCACTTAACGACTCACATTCAGTTTTATACGGATAGATGCTTTCAAAGAATTCAGCATTATCTGATTTTATTACCGTATTAACATGAATCTCGGGATTATCGAATTTATGAACCAAAAACCGACATGCTTTACTGTTTGTAGCATATCCAATGAAAGAGTAATCTACTATTTTTGGTCCGATTTTAACCCTTTTAGGTAAAGGAACTTATACTTTTGCTAGACACCTCCACACTCTGAAATATTTAAAGTTGAATTTTCTTCCTTTCCATTTTTCATATGGAATAGATTGCGTTTTGCTGTGGGGTACTCTGTTGAGTATTCGGTTAGCTATAAGGATAACTTCACCCCACAAACTCCGCGGTAATCCAAAACTTATTAATAAAGAAGTCATCATTTCTTATAATGTTCGATTTTTCCTTTCCGTAATTTTGTTGGATTGAGGTGTGTAAGGTGCAGTAGTTTGATGGGTAATTCCATATTCTGAACATATTTCTGCAAACGGAGATTCAATTCTCTACCTCTATCACTTCTAATAATTTTGATCTTTTTTTATAGTTGATTCTCCATTTCATTCTTGTATTGCTTAAATGCTTCAATTGCTTCATCCTTACTATTAAGCAAATAAACATAACAATATCGAGTGCAATCGTCAATAAAATACTTTTTCCCACCTCGAGATGATGTGGACTTCATATCGCAAATGTCAGTATGAATTAAGTCTAAAGGATTTGAATTCCTTTCAACAGACTTATAAGGATGTTTTACAAACTTAGATTCAACACATATTTGACATTTCGATTTATTACACTTGAATTTAGGCAATACTTCTAAATTAATTAACTTCCGCAAGGTTTTATAATTAACATGTCCTAAATGAATATGCTATAAATCATTTGACTCCAATAAATAAGAAGAAACAGAAATTTTATTCATACTGTCAACAACCATTACATTGAATTAGAAAAGGCCCTCCGTGAGATAGCCTTTTCCAACATACATTTCATTCTTGCTTACAACAACTTTATCAGAAACAAATACACATTTGAATCCATTCTTCACAAGTAAAGAAGTAGAAACTAAATTCTTCCTAATAATAAGAACATGAAGAACGTTGTTGAGCGTTAACACCTTGTCGGAAGTCATCTTCAAGAATATCTTCCCATAATCTTCAATCTTGGTTGTTGCATTATTTCCCATGGAAATCTCTTCTTCGGGACCAGCAATAGAGTAAGTCGCAAATGCTTCTTTGACAACACAAACATGTCGAGTGGCTCCAGAGTCAATCCACCACTCCTTCGGATTTCTAACTAGGTTGCATTCTGAAAGCATTGCACAAAGATCATCAATGTCATCATTCTTCTCCACTATGTTGGCTTGTCCTTTCTTCTTATCCTTTTTCGGGAGACGACAATCAGGGGATTTGTGACCAACTCTTCCACAATTGTAGCAGTTGCCCTTGAATTTCTTTTTGTTCCGCTCCTTAGTTTGTCCAGAAGACCTCTTCCTCTTCTTACTTTTTGGAGCAGTCTCCTCAACGATATTAGCTCCCATGATCGTTGAATTTCCACGAGACTTCTTCTCGGCTGTTTTGTTGTCTTCCTCAATCTTGAGACGTATCACAAAATCTTACAACTTCATTTCTATGCGCGTGTGCTTAAGATAGTTCTTGAAATCTCTCCAGGAAGGAGGAAATTTCCAATCATTGCAGCCACTTGAAATGCTTCATTCACGACCATACCTTCAACAATAAGGTCGTGAAAAATAAGTTAAAGCTCCTGAACTTGGGTTGCCACAATTTTGTTGTCTATCATTTTATAGTCTAGAAACTTGGTAACCACGAACTTCTTCAAGCATGCATCTTCCGTCTTGTACTTCTTCTCAAGTGCGTCCCATAATTCTTTCAAAGTATTCATCGCACTGTACACATTGTACAAGTCATCCTCTAAAGCGCTTAAGATATAGCCTTTGCAAAGAAAATCTATCTGCTTCCACGCCTCAACAATCATGAATTTCTCGTTGTCCGGCATGTCCGCAGCAGGCACTGGAGGTTCTTCACTAGTGAATTTCTGCATACCAAGTGTGGTAATCCAGAAGAACACCCTTTGCTGCCATCCTTTGAAATTGGCTCCAGAAAATTTCTCCGGTTTCTCTGCCGGTGGAACAACAGTTCGGCTTGACGAGGCTATCGTCGTTGCCGCAACAGTTGCAGAAAAAATTTCGTTATCAATTGCCATTTCTCACTTCTCACTGTCAACAACAGAAGAATTCAATTAATGGAAAAATCAGAACAGTAAACAATACTGTAGTTAAAAATAAACATTACAAATAATAAATAAAAATCGAAGTTTTTATATACCGTTACACGAAAAACGATGAAGTTTTTATGTTCTTCAAATCGTTTTCTGAATTTCAATATTCTGATGAAGTTTTTATATCTTCAAATCAGAATAGTAAAATTCAGAAAGAGTAGAAAACCACACATGTTTTAATCTCCACAAACAGAATACAGAATATAATAAAGAATATAATTTCCTTAAGATTGTTAGTCAATCAGTATTGCTGTAATAAACAACGAAACCATTAAATTTTCTGAAATATAAAAAGAAACAGAAAGTTAGTAACACTAGTTTAACAAAAATAAATTCTGAAAAATAGTATAGGAATAAATCGAGCCCACTGAATGCACAGTGTGTTCTTAAGGAAATTATTCCCCTCACGTAGCTTAGGTGTTGGAATATTATCCTCCCAGGATAGAACGATTTAACTCACGAGCGTGTTGGTACCAAAAATGCCGATGTAACAGCGAACCACTCGAAGGTTGTATTACACACTGGAAAAATATTGTGCAAAAAAAGAAGAAGATAAGCAAAAACATTAGTAAGTAAAAATTCTCGGATTCAAGGCATATTTATAGACCATTCTGCACTGTTTCTGAAAAGGTTTGCAACCTTTCATAACCGTCATAGCTGTTGGAACAGGTGAGAATATTGCGGGAAAATTAAAAACGGATTTAAAATAATCGCGGGTCATGGATTATTCCGGATTGAATTTTCGTTAATTAATTAATTAAATAATTTGAAATGAATTTTGTCCAAAATGTCCAAGTCCGAAGTCCGAAGCCAAGCGAGTGACGACATGAGACTTGCTTTCTTCTCAACTCTTTAAGAGCTAGAAGAAGAGCAATTAAATATATACCCATCAAAAGTCTTTTTTCTTTCAATATGGGACAATGTCCCTTCACCAAGGAGGAAAACTCAAATATTTATTTTTCTCTCAATTTTTCATTCACCCTCTTTTAGCTACACGAAGCTTAAAACCCAATAACAATTACAGTTGGGTAAAGTTTCTGACAATTGTGTATTGCTCATGAATCTTTAGAGATGTTGATTTGAAGATTTATGATGGCTTTTATTTTATCCGAGAAATAGAGAAAGCGCTGAATGTCAACTTCTTTGATAACAACAGATACTATCTATGGTTGAAGTAAGGAGTTGTTCATTCACAGTCAGTATATTATTAAAGGTAAACGTTGTACCATATTAGTAATTGGATAAAAGTTTCGATAAGAATAAACATAGATTACTTTAATATTGTCATAATATTTTAAATTAGAGTTCAGATTGTTCACGCTACTTTTAGTTTTAGCGAGTCTCCAATTCCATACCAGTTTCTATTGGCTTGATTTTTTTAATCTTGATTAAAATACTTCTTGTTTGACTCTACGCTTTTCGCAGACATATGTTTTTGTTTTAGCGGTCTAGCAATATTCAGGAAATTCTTTTTCAAAGGCTAGACCTAAACAGTAAGTGAACAAATGTCGTTTAAGTTGTTTTAAATGTCGCCTAGTGAGCGAAGATAAAACCACCTAATGAGTAATAAGAAGAAAAATATATATTTTTAGCCATTTTTATAAATAATATATATTTTTTTGTATATATGCATATTATATATTAAAATTATACATATTTTATATTATTTTCGTCTGTCGAATGCAATTAACTTTGTCTGACCAGCCAATTATGTATTTTGCCCCAAGGGGAAATAGCAAATTCTACTGGGCCCTGCGTAACTAGCTACCATTCGCTCTGATGGGCCGTGAATCCATAATCCCGTCATTAAGGCAAGCTTCCCAACTTCGAACATCCCCTAAGAAGAATTAGCCCAAATAGCCGTCTACTTAATCTCTTAAATTAAAAATTACCGGCAGATACATAATATTTATATAATTCATGTATAATATATGTATAATTGTACATAATCAATGTTTAATCTGTATATACCGGCTACACAAAGTAAATATTAAATCTGACCGGCTATTTGTGTAACAATCTCAAATATGAATCAGCAACTGACTTGATAAACCGGCCCAACGAGCAGAAATATTTCACAAAATTTGCAATGTTACTAATTTCAACAAACAAGGTTTATAATAAATCAACAGTTAGCCATGTGTTTCAATATACTACTTTGGTTCTTGTTGTCAAAAATTTCATCAACAAATATGGAGACTTGCGTACGTTAATTCTAAAATATCAGGCAAAATTCTATATATATATTAAGAATTTGAAATTTCGAAATAGAAACTTGAACACATGAAAAAGAAATTGATTGTTTACGATTGTAGCCATACAAAGAAATAATGGAGTTGTTTTCATTAATTGAACAAAAGTCAAATGCCGAACACAAGAAAACGGTAAGCATTTAAATTTTATTGGATTTAAAATCATAAAATAATTTGATTTATATGAAATTCAAGATGTTAGTCCAAATAAATATTGTGGCTAATAAATTGGGTTAATTATTTAAATACAAATATATATGTTGGGCTAGTCTATTTAGTCGGACTATAAATTAAATGATAAGCTCACTTTATTGGCCCAAGCTCCAAATGGCCATTAGCTCATCTTATAGACCTGGCTCATGCCACGTGTCAAGTGATGTGACAATCCAAATCAAAAGAACGAGCCAATAAAATCATGTCATGTGTCAAATGATGTGACAATCCAAGATAAATAAATGAGTCAATGTAATCATGCATGTGTCAGGAGAGGGTGTCATACCAAGTCAAGTTAACGAACAATAGAGTTGTGCCAAGTGTTTGGATGGTATTGGTAAACAGTACAGATGGACCAATCAAATTCCAGAGCCACACCACTCCCTACAACTATAAATAGAGGTATTCATAAAGTTAGAAGAGACCAGAAGTGATAACAAGAAGCAAGCAGAGAGCTCGTGGATCAAATAGAATTCTCAACAAGCTACAAGTTCAAGCACTAGCACTCAAGTTACAAGTTCAAGTTCAAGATCAAGAACGAAGCCAAATCAAATACCAAAGCATTCAAGATCAAATTACTTGTTCGTGATCAAACCCAAATTCAAGTTCAAGAAGGAAATACAAGATCAAACTTTACAAGCCCTTGAATCAAATCAAAGTCAAGTTCATCATGATACTTTACATTCTTGAAGAATCAGAGGAATACCATAGAGATTGTAACACTTTTACTTATTTAAATCAAATACTACACTTATTACGCAATTTTCCAGTCTTGATTATTTATTTTTCTCGACGCAAAAATTTGTTGTTACAAAAACAATGAAGGTATTAAATTTTTTGAACAAAGATAGCAGTTTTTGTTGAAATAGACACTATAACAGCAAGTGGAAATTGTGTGCATCATAGCTTAGTGGGTGATGAAGGTGTAGGTTGACAGTGGTGCACGTTAGCAACACTCGGTTAGTTAGTTAGTTAAGCAAGATTAATAGCTTAAGTGTTAAGTTAACTAGCTAAGAAGTGTAGTATATATATAGATTGGGATTGTAATAGTTAGTGTAGTTTTCAAGCAATACAGCTGAGTGCATTTCTTCTCAAAAAACAGATTCTCCTCTCTTCTTCTTCATCTTCTTCGATATTTCCTAATGATCCCATTATCGCGCGACAATGGCGTAATTCATCATGGTATCAGAGCTTGAGTAGATCGACTGGAGCGCAATTCGATTCACATTTTGCGAAGATTGAAGAGATAAGTTTTCTGGTTTTGAGTTGAAGGAATTTTTTTTTTCCAGAAGCCTTGCAGCTCAACAATGGCGACACTGAATATTGACAATCCCAGGAATCCTCTGTTTTTGCAGTCGTCAGATAGTCCTAGTAATGTGATCATTTCGATTCAGCTCAAAGGAACTGAGAATTATTCAGTTTGGAGCAAAGCGATGATGATTGCACTGCGAGCAAAGCGGAAGCTAGGTTTCATTGACGGAACTTGTACAAAATGTCAATTCACTAAGGACTTGGGAGAGGACTGGGAACGAGTTAATGCAATAGTTCTAACCTGGATAATGAACATTGTTTTGCCAGAATTGCTTACTGGCATTGTTTATGCTGATAATGCTCATGAAGTTTGGGCAGATCTGGAGGATCGCTTCAACAAGGTTAATGGATCTAGAGTCTACAACCTTCAACGAGAAATAACCACAATTTCTCAAGGTACTTCAAGTATTTCTATTTATCATTCTAGATTGAAATCTCTGTGGGATGAGTATGGATCCTTAATTCCATCCTTACCTGTTACCGTTGGAACAAAGGATTTTATAGAGCACCTAGATCAACAAAGACTATTTCAATTCTTAATGGGACTAAATGAGTCATATAGTGCCATTAGAAGCCAGATCTTATTGCAATCCCCATCACCTTCAGTTAGTCGTGCATTTGCAATGTTGATCAATGAAGAAAATCATCGAAAAGTCTATTTTTCTAATTCGCAAGTCAATTAGGAAGTGATGTAAGTGATTCCACGGCATTCATAAGTACTAGGGACAATCCAACAAAATTTAAGAGGTTTGGTA
>ML418227.1:57963-70570 GCA_005239525.1 Nicotiana knightiana | reverse complement strand
AGTATTCCGTTTTAGTCCGTCATTATGTTTTCGTTTAGTAATCAGTTATATTAATAACTTTGACGTGTATACAAGAAATCGTAATCTCTCTAGTTCAATCAAAGTCTTGAACGAATTACAATTTTGGATCTGTGGGTGCAAATTTAGGTACGACCTCTCTGTCAAGTGATATGTGTTTATCTGCTATGACTATTCGACCTTTGAGTTTGTGAACCAAGGAAAATAGCCAGAAAGCCACTTGTTTTCGTCCCTTCTTTTTCTCTTTTGTTTTTTGTATTTCTGAATCATCCTTTTTGTCTTTCAAGCCAAACATAATAACTATGTATTCCTTGAGTAGACTTACCTCGATTCTATTGCCTCCACAAGATTTCAAGTTTTCCCCACTGCACCAGTTATAGACTTGAAGAAACTAAAGTTTCTGTAGCAGTGTGCACAGGCCACAGTACGTAGCAGGAAAGTGAAACTTTTTGGCCAATTCTTAATTTGCAGAACAACACCAACATATAGGGTACGATCCTTCTATTTTTTTTTTTCTCGCTAGATTTAAACATCTGACAAAAATAGATAGAAAAACGAATACTGTGCTTCAGTTTGTAGAGAATGTTATTTGTCAGAAAACCTGAGAGCAACGCTATTGCGGCTTACATTGGTAATTTGCTATACACTGCTTAACAAGTTCATGCTGCAAGAGTCCTGACTAAGAAGGAAGACTGCAAAAATGAGCTCACTCACTTGGAAGTCTGAACAACAATAATATACAGTAAAGATGCATTACCTAAACACGATATACAGCCTCAAGGGTGAAGAATAAAAAATCAAAATAATATATGCAGAATCGTTACTCATGAAAATTCAGGAGTCGTGAACAGTCTATCTTGCAGCCACTTTAACTGTCCCCTAAGAACATCTTTTAGCGCATCCAATAAGAATCGTCCTGTTTCAGCCAAAAAAAAAAATTCAAGAAAGAAATGTTAGAAATCCCCTGGCAATTTCACCATAAGCTTTCACTGGCAGCCATCAAAAACAATATATTTGTCAACATGGATGTTTCCAAAGAGAATATGATTAAATAAAGAACTTAGGATCACAGCTTGCTTTCTTGATTGCTATAAAATGTACCGTGTATATAGTCCTTTCGTAAGACCAAGCTACTTACTGATGCATCACACATTCTGTATTACTGCTAAAATTCTTGTACTTGCAAGTCAAAGTCTAAGATTTTTTTCTTATGATTTATTTCACTTTTGGAAGATGCGTATATCTAACACTAATATCTCAATTATGCAAATATCTGATTCAACAAACCTGAGTTATTAGATTTATGTAAACAAATTAAAAACATGAGAGAAAGAATCACCAAGGGAAATTATAGATGATATTGGCAACTGCAAATTTTGGACATTTTTATTCTCTTTGGAGTTCGTCATATTTTTTGTATCTAGCATCAATCAACTTTTCCAAAAATATCACAAAACTCATACCATCATAGATTATACCTCTATGCCAGAAAAAAAAACTCTTATCATATAATATTGTGATACCGAAAAAAAATATTGTGACTAAACACCAAAATCAAATAACGCCAGGACTGATATAGTTTTCTGTAAAGTCATCATACTGCATCCATAATTGTAGCATTTTCTCTATACCATTTTCTCTTTCTAGTTTGACAACTCCGGAAGTTCTAAAAGCACATGACATTGCCTCCTATCAGCCAATCAACTATATTTCAATCTTAAATTAGTTGGGGAGATGGCAAGTATTTCATTTAACCAAGATAGCCATCTCATATAGTTTCGAACCCTCAAGACTGCAAAGTTAAATACTTGTACAAAGTTAGGGGACTATAACTAAAAGAAATGACTTCTTTGGTTATAGTGTCCGCTGACCCTATATCTGCTTCAGTGACAAGATTTGTTTGAAAAGCACACACCAAAGGGCTTTATGCTTTTGAAAATTAAAACATATAATTCACAAACTAACCTGCTCTGAAATGAATCGGCTCATTCCACTCTCTATTCCCATATCTGTAACCATTTCCTCCTTTTCAATTTCAGCATCAGTAAAAGTGAGGGCCCGTTGCAACTTCCTCGGGCTAAATACCTCAACCTCTACCATATATGTGGCAGAGACAGGTCGATGATCTGAAAACCTAAGTTCAGATCTCTTATAACTCAGTAGCCTTATCCCCTTCCCGAATGATAAAATTCGATCACACCTGAAAAACAAGAAATATTAAAATATTGCAACTATATAGTATTGGTTGTAAAAGAATGGGAAGTTGAAATTTTCAGTGTGCATGATGTTAAATAGAGAAAAATTAAAATAGCTTGCTTAATTTTGAGTTACTGATCCATGACATATGAATTGCCAATCTGATGATTGAAGGATGGGCATCACTTAGAGAGAGATAACAGAAGATGGACATTAGGATGACAGGCTTATTACGCATCAGCAAGGATTGCAGTTGGTGTTATGCAAACTTCAATTTAGCATGGTCAAACTTCAGTGGTGCTAACATTTGACTATTGTCCTCGCACTTATTGACCAATTCCCCCCCCTCTCTTCTCTCCCTCCAAAAAGTTGGGACTCTTAAAACACCTATAAGAGCTATTCCATAAATTTCATTTAGGTGTACAAGTTATGGTGGGAAATGCAATTATGTGGTATTCTCATACCATGAGACATATTGATGACAGTATTGGATGAATATGCTAGTGCCGCAGGGTAAATATAGATATAAGATGAATTATTTTCTTCCTTTTGTCAATAGCAGCATAAATATATTGATCTGCAGGGCATCATAAATTACAATTAAGCTGAAACTTTAAGAATTGTAGACAATCAAACACTAATCGAAGTGAACAGCCAATAAAGCTCTGGAACTAACAATAATAGTAGATGCATACCATGCTGGATTACGTCTCCCCGCCTTTGGATCCTCTCCACAATACTTCTCTGAGTTTACTTCATATTTATAAGTCGGCGGAAAGTTTAAAGTACCTTCAGACCACCCATCAAATGCACGACCTTTCTTGAACTCTTTGCTGAGCTGCAAAAATAGGAAGACGTATGTTATCACCACAATGTAAAATTGCTTATAGTCTCAATTTCAAATCAATTCAAACACATATACAGGTCAGCTCATATTTAATTTTCTCATGGACGTTAGTACATTGCCATTTCAGCTATGCTCTAAAAAGGATTGTTAACAGTGATAACTAATCAAACTACCTACTTGTAATAATGCATGCCTTCTTCTTGCTCTCTATTTTATCATCATTAAGAACAGTTCATCAAATGCAAATCATAAGTCACTAGCTGCGGAGATTAAAGTAGATGTCTGTTGCCCACCACATCTCATTGGAGATACACAAGCACAACAAGAGAGAAGTTACTTTTTGCGGTGGAATAGGGGACTGGAAGATCATATGCAGTGTTCGTGGAAGGTGAACATCAAGAATAAAACATTTTCTGCAGAAATCATGCAGTCATCCACACAAAAACATCAACAGGTTGCGACTTCTCAAACTAACACTAAATGGAGTATAAGAGGGTGAGACTGCAAGTGTGTGAGTAGCCTATCAGTCAAACAGGAACATAGACTGATCAGAAATCCAATCGACAGTCAGTGAAAAAGCAAGCGTTTGTGGTTAAGAGTATCCACATTTACCTGATCACTCTCAATTAACTGACACCAGTCCTTTTTTGATATCAGCTCCCTTGTTCTCTCATACGACAAATTAATACGATAATTTAGATCTCCCAGCCAGATTATTCGCCTGCAAGTGTATAAACTTGTCATTAATCTGAATCTTTCAGGAATGAGATGAGACTAAAGTCTAGAACACCAGAAGGACAGTACACGAAAAGCAGTAATGTTCTGATAATTAGCAAAGGTCAGTACATGGAAACTTGAATTTAGTTCTAGATGAATAAAAGTCAATAAAACCTCAAGGGCTATCAACAGACTCCAGTCACAAGCTGCAAGAAGTGTGAAGGCATAGACTACACAAACATAATCAGCGCCAGAAAGTTTATTCTATTGCACGAGAATTGCAAAGGAATATCAGGCTATTCAGATCTGTCATGAATAAAATACACAAGGATTGAGAAAAAAGTTTCTCAAACACATGATGTTCCAAAAGGTATGGTGAAAGCTTTTTGTACATGTTTGCTGGTGTAGAAGCTGTAAGGCAGCATCCAAGTGTAAAAGAAGCATAATTGTACAAGGGTTTGCCAAATTGAACAATGAGATAGATCTATGAGGATAAGACTAGGTGCACCATATAGCATTAGGGCACCACTGAACCAGGGGCAGCCAGTGGCTGAGATGGAAACATAAATTATTCCAGGATTTAAAAATCTTTTCCTTCCCCGTGCCTCCAATAAACAATAACCTTTCCAAATAACCAGGATCAGTGAGATCTCTTTTTACTATTACGAGCTAAATTCTTCAGTACGTGGCTTTCTCTATCTTTTCGATAAGTTGTTCAGTATGTGGCTTGAGTGGGACTACTGTAACACAGGGATGTCGGGCATACTACTATTCTGTTTAATTGTGTTCCAGCCACCGACTTTCCAATTCATTTTATAAAGAGAAGGAGAATTGCAACATCGACTAACATATTGTTTTCCTTGAGAACTCTCCCTAGAACTGTCCCCGATGAAAGTCACAAACAGAGAAAAACAAATGCACATACACTTACTAAATCAAACTTGATGGAGGGGGCAAAATCCATGGTTGATAAAAGAGAAAGAAATGTTATAATTTGTAGATATAACAGAAATGTTTGCTTAATAGGCAAATACACTCACTCATGATCATGGATGCTCTTAGGAAGTCCGATCCTAGAGAATGCATTGAAATGTGTTCGTCGATGAATTTCATGGACATCAGTGTTTCTTTTGACTGCATCTGCCTCCTTCTCACCCGAAGTTAGGTGAGTACAGACAAAGCAAAAGAAAGTCTGATATATAGACATGCTCACAGATACTGATCCCTGAAGAGAAGAGTAAGAGATGAGTAATATACAATTTCCAGCTGGTCATTTCTTTGAAAAATTATTACTTATCAGGAAAAAAGAAAAAAAAGAAGAAAAGAGTTAGCAATTAAATGCAGTAAAATACATGTATTTTTTTCATTTAAGAAAATGAAATTCTGATGAGTTTTCAATATCATCTACTACCATATTAGGATTAGTGTCTAATAGTGTCATCAAAAAGCGTAGAAGCAAATTTGTAAAGCACATGAAATTATCCAAATTTTATTTTAAAGACGAGCATGCAGGGAAAACCTGCTAAGTACTGCAATTTCATCACAAAATTGAAAGCAACCAGCTTTCACGTAAGGTCTGGATTATTTCTGTCCAGTGTAGTTTGTCACAAGTTGAATAAAGAGTTGATGTTCCTCTTTCCCTCCTTTAAGTTAGACCACATTTTCTATTTCGTCCACCGAAAAGTTTGACCTATATCCTTAAAAGGTAAACTGAGTTATGCATGGAAAAATAAAGTTGTATTTGCAAAGTTTATCCTATTTGAATGTTAAATACTGTATATATTGCTCACAAGGTTATAGAAAGTCCATTGCAATTCCAAAATATAGAATCACCGCTCAGCTCACAGATAACTTATTGACAGCAGTCAAGTGGCCTTTTATCTATCTGTTTGATAACTGCGTGAAATGTAACGATATGGCCCAACTATAGGATTTCATTTAAATTATTTCCTATCTAAGATCATTTTGGTGCAAAGGAAACAAATAATGGAAGAAACTAGACATAGATTGTGCATAGGGCATCATTATAATTTCAAATCTGCAGCAATTGTTGTTTATGCAATATAATATAATGCTAATGTCCTTCAAGGATTAATAGATACGTTTGACAGGAAACGACCATCAATAACATCCATGACATTATGATTATCCTAAGCAGCTGTTGAAATTCTAATCCCTTGATCATTTAGATGTGCTTTTCCGTCTACTGACAAAACTTTGAATGCAGTGCAACATATAGCAATAAAAACTGATACGGATGTTTCTTGCACTTCCAACTATTAAAATTGAAGTCTGAATTATGTCATTTCTTTCAAATAGCTTTCAAAGGCAATCCACCAAAAGCTGAAAGTTTTGAAGAACAAACCTTGTTACCTATGAAGCCCATTACGCCAACACCAACTGTATCCACATTCAAATTCTGTATATGCTTTCGTAGGCTCCTACGAACCCATACGCTAAGAAAAACTCCTACCATTTGCTTGCTCACAATCCTCACATAAGATGGTTTTCTTTTCCGATTTATCAAAGCTTCAAGGTCTAGTTCCGCGAGTAGAGTTGCATCTGATTGTGTTCTATTTGGACCATTAGCATTCAACTTAAAAGAACTGTAAGTTTTAAAAGATTTAGAAGATTTGAATGATTTCATAGATTTAAAGGAACCAGGTCTTTCTGAAACATGCTGGCCCAAAAGATCCAATGGTCGCTCTGGCCAGCAAAGACCAATTCTCTCTGTCCCACTAAGTGTTTTTGTCAATTTTTTTGCAAACTGAGCATTTGATTCTCCTGCTTCTTCTTCTTTATCCTCATCTGGTCTAAAGCAATATAGCCTGTCTAGCCTCCTTGGAGAAGAAAATTGCCTTTCACACTCCTCATTGATCGGGTTCAAACTCCAACTTTTGTTCAAAACAGCTACATCATTTTTCACAATGGTCTCATCCCTGGTGACTCGTCCATCCTTGGTATCAACAAAGTCACTGGACTCTTCATTTATTGGAAAAATTTCCTCCTCGCTACCACTGTCAGATTCAAAGGCGCTTTCTTCTTCTATATCAGGGGCATCTTCAGATGGTTTAAACCTTGATGGTGAAGGAGGATCACTAAAGGATTTAAACTTATTCACTGGTGGGACTTTATTCAGACTTTCGCGAATGATATCCTCCCAAACTGAAATGGGGCGAGTATCTTCAGCACCAAAGATATTGCCAGCGTTTAATGGTATAACTTCCTGAAATCTGTTTATGCAAATATGGGTTGTTAATATAACTGAGAAGCCTAACAAAACACTAAAATATCAAATTAACTTCTGATGTCTGAGACTCTGAGTGATGCATGGGTGTACATGAGATTGGATTTTACCATCTAAAGGGACATGCATCCTCAATGAACTCATGAACCTGACGGTGAGGAAATTAGTTGTAGAACTGGACAGCAGATTTAACTTTTAATATCATTGGTAAAATACATGAACCACGTGAAGCAGTTTGGACCAAAAATTTAATAGCATCTCCTCAACTTTCGACTTCAACAGAGAGTGGTTACTACCTTCCTCTCCCCTCCCACAAGAAAGAAAAACAAGAAAGCAGTGGCTGGTGACATGCCAGTGTAAAAATCATTCTGCTCGATTGTGCACTACATATGTTGTGTGAAGAGCAATGTACAACACTCTTTATGCATAAATTGCTCTTCTGGACATCACATACAAAGAGAGATATGTACCCAATCACATAGATGTCAGCAGGCTCATTAACATCCAACCAGCTATCAAGTTCAAGATCTTCTGAAGGAAATCTTCCAGCAACGTTCCATGTGCCAACGCATACCCTTGAAGCAACAAACTCGGTAAAGTTTACTGGCTAAACAAGTATAATGCTACAAGCCAATATGGAGACCGTATTTTTTGGAGCAAATAATCAAAGCAAAAGATGCATACTTAATTTCCTTCGTGTTAATGTACTGCGCCCTAAATGTTTCTGACTTTCGTCTTCTTATCCTGGGAAGAGCATCTGAGACACAGAAGATAAAAAACAATATAACCAAGTATAGAAATGAAAGTAGGATTGAAGTAATTAGGTAAGAGAATAGTGGTACCATTCAAGACGACGTACCAAAGAATCCAGATTCATGAATAACAATTTTAACAAGTTTACCCCTTGATTCTTTGCATGTAAATGTGAATATTCAACAAGCCATTACATTGTATTTTTGGAATCCTTCTATTTCACCATTTCCTTAAACATTAAATTCAGAAAACTTGCACCAATAAAATCCTTTATAAAATCTTGATTAGTACTCCCTTTGTCCCATTCTATGTGAAACATCTACCATCTGTGAATCAAACATCACTCTTTTTTCGGGAATCTTTAGTAGTCCAGTTGGTTCGCTACCTAAACTTTCACCTTGTTGATGAAGATTTGATTCCCCACCTTGTAATTTCCTCCCCATTTCCCCTTATCACCCCCCCAAGTATAAAAAAGTTAAAAAACAGAAAAACTTCTTTGCACTAAAATTATTTCATATACTTTTACATATTAGTACCTATTAAAAAGTGAGACTACCACATGTACATTTTACATTGGAAAGATTAATAAATCCATGCAGTCTACACTGAAAATACATAAGGACTCTACCCCTTCCAACTAGAAAATCACCAAAAAAGTGTCTAAAAACCTACCAACTCAGAAAATTGAACATTTTGTATATAATTGGAAATAAATTGAGCAAAAAACAATTCTAATACCGTTGATATCAACTTGGCTGCCTTTGGCATGGTTCAACCGCGACTGCCTCGGCCAGACACAGAGTTCTACAACACAAAACCACACAGCAGAATTAGCAAATCTAAGAATTCAACTTGTTACAAAAAGAAGAGATCAAATTGAACACAGTACCGTTGAACACAATAATACACATAAAAAAAAAAAGCTTAAGAAGAAAAAGACGAAACTAACCTTGTTCGGGGTCGGAACCGGAGCCGGAATCAGAATCAGGGTCAGCACTATAATCGGAATCCTTAGCACTAATATGGAGCCATTTGCGCATCACCACTCGCGGCCAAAAAAGCTGTAGGCACGTGCAACCGAAACACAATATTTCAGCCCAACTTCTCTGCAATTCTTCATCAGTGAATTAAGGAACCAAAAAATAACAGGAAAAAAAAAAATAAGGAAGAAATTTGTAATTACCTGAGTTTGATGATGTTGCCTTGAGCCGTGTTTCATATTTTTTTTTTGGGAGATTCAAAGGAAAAAGGCTATGGAGGAGAATAAGGGCTAGCGCCAAAAAAAATAGAAGAGAATTAGTTGAAAAGTTTTAGTGAAAAGAGCTTTGAATTGAAGTGAAGAAGAAGAAGAAGAAAGAAGAAAAATGCGGAATGGGTTAACGAGTAACCACCACTATCTGGAGTCGTGGAAATTGCAACGGTATTGAGCTGTATAACAAGTGACTTTTTTTTTTTTTTTTTTAAAATAACACATTTTGTTTTTTTATTGTTTTTTGTTGGGTGGAGGGTTTTGACTGTCCGATTAGGGATAACGGAGATTAATTCAATTAACATAATTTTATGGGGTAATTAAATAAGTAAGGAAGGTTCGAGGAGATTAATTTAATTAAGAATACTTGTGGCTTAAAATGGTTGTGACATCGAACTGGGATTTGATTAATAATTAACTCAAAATCATCAACGTCGGCGTGATATGTTAAACTCATAACATTGAGACGTGGTGGTAAAGCAGAAATTTGTTTTTATTTTGTTATATTACTTTATTTTCTTTTTGGTCCGTCTGAACCCTTTCTAAATTTCAAAACAATTTAACTTAAACTTTCAATTCTACCATTAATGAAAATGTTTAATAATCACACAAATGCTCTGACATGTTTATAACTATAAGTTTCAAAGAATTATAATCATACAAGTATTTTGACTTGTTTATGACTAAAAATTTCAAAAGTCATTCATTTTTTTCTTAATTTTCGTATTCGGTCAAACAAGTTCATATAAATTAGAACGAAGAAAGTATCTAGTAGTGGTCCATTCTACTTTGAGCTATCACTAGTTAAGTTATCAAGTTAACATAGTGAGATATCACTAGTTAAGTAATCAAATAAAAATATTGATGAGTGAAGTTAAAGTCGTTAAAAATAAAGTATATTTATTAAATTTAGGTAATAACACAACGTAATGAGAAAAGGTGTATTGAGGAAAGAGAATTGTCTTAATTAAAGCACCAATAGACTGTCTTGACCACCGATGTAAGTGAACAGCTGTTGGAAGATGTTGCTGCACAATTTAGGCAAGATTACCATACTTATTTGCTCAAGCTTCAAAAATCAATTTATTTTTAAAAGTATATTTTAAAAATATTTTTGGAAGAAATAATTTATTTTTGGCTAAATAATTTAAAAATTATTTTAAACGACAATTAGTATTTAAATAAAATTTTAAAAAATAATTTTAACTGTATTTTCTCAAAAGTAATTTAAGAAGAAATTATTTTTAAGTATAAATATATACCACGATTTATAACATAAATTATTATACAACTAAATTTGTCCCAAAGGAAAAGGTCGGGATATATGTCCAATTATTCTTTAGATATTAAGTAAACTCATAATTGAAGTGGTCCTTTGACTTTACGAAGTGCACATGACTACTAGTGCCACTTGCCCAAATGCAAAGAGCATTCTTTTTGTTACCAAAAAACGGTTGTGATGGAATGGTAAGTACTCCTTAATCCTTAACCAGAGGTTTCAAGTTCAAATCCCTAAGTATGGAGTCACCTTTGTTAGGGAGCGCTTTACTCCCCAATGTGGGACTTCCGACGCGAATCCGAATAGAGTTGGGTCCCAATATAGGTACCGGACATTAGTGGCAGAACCGGACACGGACACCGGGTGAAAAATCAAAAGAAAGAGCATTCTTTTTGTTTTTCCTTTGTGTTCTTTCTCTTTCCTTTTGATGTTTTCCACCTATCCATTTGCCCTAAAATAATAATAAAGATGTTTTCCTACTCATTATGCAATTTTGTCTCGCTGAAAAGAATGGTTAGTGATGATTTTAAAATCGAAACTAACTAGAATAATGTCTTGGTTCAATAAATATAAAATATAGCTATAACATACTGATTAAATAATAAGATGCGAAAATTATGTGTGACAGTTTCGTTAATTCGCAACAGGGAAAAAAACAAAAATTACTTATTGTATATGTCAAGTTACTAATTTTACTTTTTTCCGGATAACACTTATATTTATTTTTTAAGTTACTAGTATAAAAGAAATTTACACGTTACTATATAGAGATAAAAGTCATTTGGCACAGAAAACAAAAGGATAATATGGTTCCCAAATCTAGAACAGAAAGTTATCTCATAAATGTCTTTGTTCCCTCTGTAGAGATAAGATATGTTTCCAGTAGCTTAATCTATAGCTGAATATACAATGGCCCTAATGTGATACAGTAACATGTTAATCTGACTTAAACCCGTTAACTTAAAAATTAAAATTGTGTGTAATAACAAAATATCACGGCAACAATTTACATATTACTTCTTTTAGAAAAGGATTTAGCTTATGTATATATATATATTTAGCAAGACTTTTTTAACATCTCGATCATGCATGAATTCAGAGACGGACTCAGAATTATTCTGTTCAACTAGGATTCCCTAAATGCTTTTAGTGTTCAGGATGTCAACTGCTTTAAATTAACCATTTTCAAGGTATATACGATTATATATACAGAATTTCGGCCGAAGTTTACGGGATCCGATAATCCCTCACCCATACATATGATTCCGCCTTTGCATGGAACCAATCATAACGCACTAATTAAACGAGTTTAATGGTTACATGAGAGTACAAGTTCGACACGTTGACAACACGAACATCACAATGTGTTTATTAGTAGCCATTTTCTTAAGTAAAAATATTTAAATAAAAAATCTAAAAAATTATATATCGACTTTATAAAGTGATGCAAGTTTAAGTAGCCAGAAAGTCACGAACAAACCATCTGCCATGCTGGCTAAAAGTAACTTTTCCTTCAATAAAAGTCGCAAAGAATACACTTTTTTGGCTAAAAGACAAAGACAAGTTCGGTGGCCCATTTCATCATCCTAACCATAAAATAGTATTGTATGGATATTGTATCAATACATTTGACATATAATTTGATCAAACAGATCACAACTATGGTTTAAAACTCAAGGACAAAATAATAGGCAACAACGTTTAATGTAGGAACGGTATTTTGAACAAGTTGCCTCCTAAAGAAGTACTATCTCCCGTTCAAAATAAAAAGTTATTTTTTTACGTATATTAAAAAATTTCACCTTTTAACATTAATTAGTAATGAAATTGACCATTTTAATCTTTAATGTCTCTTCACATAAACACTCATAACACATACTCCAACATTATTTACTCCGAGAGTATTGTAAAAAGATAAATAATTAATTCATTCTTGAAATCTTAAAAAAGTACTTATTTGGACCATAAAAAAAGACCAAAAAATCACTTGTTATGGACAGAAAGAAATACTTATTTACTAATGCCGGCAGACAGGCAGAACAGAGTCGGCACCATTTCGAGGAGTACGTTAAAGACAAGATTTAAACTCCATGCGTTCAACAATAAATTTTTTGACGTTTTAACTTATTATGTTTTTTAAAGTTTTGGGTTCAAATTTACTATTTTTATCTCATTCATCTTTTTATCTTATTTTATTTTACTTTATAAGTATATTTTACGTCATCATAAAAGGAGGAGGAAGGGGCAGCACCATTATCAGCCATAATAAAATCAATGTTACACTGAACAACACCCCCCCCA
>ML418227.1:0-57719 GCA_005239525.1 Nicotiana knightiana | reverse complement strand
CCCCCCCCCCCCTTCTTCTCCCTGCCCATTATACTAATTAGTGCTAAAGAAAAATGAGAAGTAACAAGCCAAACATAATCCAATAGTTAAGATGGCGTAATGACGAGTAATGTTAAAAAAGTTATGAAAGAAGTTTGAGTAAAACAAAATTATGGTTTCGAGTAACTGTATCATTTTTAAACTTTATGAGAGCAATACGTGTTTTTTATTTCCCTTTTGGGAAGTTGCCTCAATTTTTTAGCCAAACAAATCTTATCCTGAAAATTAAAAATGAAAAATTTCACATAATTTTCCACAAGCAAACAGATTTTGGTAGCCAAAAAAGATAGAAAAAGAAAGGAATTAAGAAGAATATTATTTGTAGTAGTATATATTTTAAAGCTGATGATTCAGCTAAAGTGCAGATAAGCTAATGAATTAATTAGTAGTTCTAATCTTTTAGCTTTTGGAATCATAAGCAAGAAAAGACACACATTAATCTTGATTAAGAACAACCAGTTGAAAACAAAAACATAAGTAGTACAAAAGTAAAACAAGAACTGCACGAATATCAGATACTGATAAAGAAAAAAACTTTTTATTATGTTCATAGTACAGTTTCAAAAGCAAGATATTTAATTAAATTAGAAGAATCAGATTAACTTTAACCAATCAGAAGCATAATTAAGCAGCAAACCCAAGATTATTTAATTTATCCGTGACTTTTTTCACTTTGTACATAAAGACAGAACATACCTTTTTCTCATAAAATTGGATTTTCTGTATCTATCTTTTTTTCTTCAATGGCTTTTCTGCATCTGGACTTTAAGCTTTGGGAGTGGCTGAAAAAAAAATAAATAGACTGAGATGTAGAAAAATGTGAAGCTATTAAGGACCTGTGTGTATCATCATTTATAGATCAGATCGTCAAACATCGTCAAGACACTTGTCCCATTATTTTCCTTTGGTGTAAAATAATAATCTTTTCTTTTTTATTAAATAATGTAATACTATACTATTGCTTTTGCTTCTTTTTCTCGGTTTAAAGTACATGATGACGATGGCTACCAATAGTGTTACAAGTTTGCCTAATACCTCTATCCTAATTTGGCACCATTCAATTGCACAAGGAATTTTAAAAATTATATGGGTACAGTCAAATTTCTCTATAACAGTATCGTTTGTTCCGAGATGTTTTGACTTTTATATGTAATGATTATTATACACCTATAACAATATTTGACGTTTAAATATTTTGGCTGTTATAGATAAAACTTATCAAAAACTTAATTTTTTTTATGTCACATATAAAAAATAAGAAAATTCTTCAAATTTAAAATATCAGAAGATATGCATTTCACTAGGAATATATTGAAGAAAGCTAATACAATATTAATGAATTCATTAACAGCTTGTTTGGATGGTTGTTACATATCGTTTTATAATTTCGTATCGTATTGTATTATATTATACTGTATCGTTTGATAAATACAATGTTTGGATAGACTGTGTCGTTTGTCGTCGTTTCATGATATCACGCACCAACAATATGAAGAATAAACTTTCAATATTATAAAAAATAATTATGATATAGGGTAAAATTACTATATAAAAAGGTAGGATAAATGATATAATAAAATTATTTAACAATAATTAAGGGTGAGATTGAGAGAAAAAGATAAGGTAACGATACGGCCACACCAAATCGGTCGTTACATAAAGTGACAGATTTCGTCGTTACGTAACGACAGAATTAACGATACGATACAATAAAATTTAAGTAACAATCAAAACAAACATCGTATTTAAAGTAACAATTCGATACAATACAACATATAACAACCATCTAAATAAGTTGTAACTAAACGTACAAAGAACTTTAAGGCACACATTTTAAAGCTATTAGAAAAATAAATTCTTTCAAGATTGATGGAAGAACTTTATAATTGTTGTTGTTTCGTAGATTTCATTCTCTTACTACCGATATAACGCTTGAATTGACGAAGATCCGTGTCTAAATTTTCTGCGAAAAGGTATCTAATGAAAAATATATCATGTGTAGATCTTCAAATCTTGTGTCTTATGCAAGATAGAAACTTTGTTCAATGAAAAAGATTGTGTGCATATTTTTTGAATTGTTATTAGTAATCTTAAAGATTCTATATAGTTATTATAGAGAGATAATTTTACAAAGAACGTTCTACTATAAATATGGTTGCTATTATAGGTAAAAATCTGTTAATGAGAGGTAAAACATAACTTAAAAAATCTGTTATAAGGAAAACTTGGATTTTATAGTGAATGACTATTATATAGGAATGCTGCTATAGAGAGGTCTAACTGTATTTGAACCCACTAAATAATATACTGATCACGCCCAACTATGCCTTATAAAAAGGATTAAGCGGTCGTTGCAAATATATTCCGGTTAACAAGTTCGGAGTCGAATCCTATAGGAAATTAACCTACTAAACGCAGCTACTAAACTCGCACAAATTCACTCAATCAATCTCCAGAAATATTAAATAACAAATTGGATGTTTACTAACTAAAGACAAGTAATAAAAAGGCATTAATTAATAACTAACTATGAAAAGGTTGTAGACAAGATTTGGAATGATCTAAGATTAAGATTTCCCATATTGTTGGAATCCTTTTCGCTACGTTTCCTGTAAATTTGTCAAAGTTTTCTCTACCGATCATGAGTACTCCGAGTGTTGTAATTCTCTTTCGAGTAAATACCATAATTTACTAGATATATTCTTCCGAACAACGCTAGCTGGCACTAAGTTATGGCTCACTCGGATCGCACCAAGGTTTCGTTATTCCTAATCCCACCTTTAAACCCTTCGTATTGATCCCTCACATATGTTAGGAGTGATGTTGTTTAACAACTACCTAAATATGCACTCTCTTCCGAGCAATACACACTAAATAGGCACAATTGATTGAGAGCTCTTCAATCAACCACAATATAAACGTAGTTGAACAAATATAGAAAAAGCTACGGCAAATCTATATTAAACGTAACAGGAAAATCATCCTCCAATAGATTCCATCAAAACTCTAGATTAGAATTTTGGCCATTCATACTCATAGCAACAATTTCCTAAGTATTTTTCATAAATAAATTACAACATAAAGATGAAGAAATGTAGAAATAGATGATTCTTTCCCCCAACAATTGTTCCACGAGCTATTCTTGCCTCCGATCACAAAAAAAACTCTTTCAAAAGTGATGTTTAATGCCTATTTTTATGTGTAGGAGAAGACCTAAACAACATAGCCCAAGTCCAAGTCCAACAAGGAGACGAAATAAGCCTTCAAAATCCGGATCAGGCTCGCTAAGGACCTCGCCTCGCCAGGGTTAACGCGACTTCACCTCGCCTCAGACTGTGCTGCGCGAGGCCTGCTGCTTCATTTTTCCTCTGCTAAATTCTTTCTTTCTTCTTTCCTACTGTTTTCGAGCATGATTTATACTTTAAATATTCCTTTTGCTTTAATTTCATCTCCAATGTACCTACATATAAAATAGACCCCATTACGCGCCAATAAAGTATAGTTTAGCATTAAGGCACCTAAAATATAAGGTAAAAAAGTACTATAATATGGAATTATAGCCAAACATCACTACCCCACATTTAAACATTGCTCGTCCTCGAGAAATCAAACTACACTTTATAGGCACGACCTTTTAAGAAATTCTCTTACTCGTCACACCAAGAATTTTTTACATATACTAAGCATAAAGGTGTAACATCTTCACCTCAAGCTTTGACTCACAAATAGCATGCATTATTTACAACTCGCCCACTTACTCTAACATAGAGGTTAATGATATTACCTTTCCGTCATGAATCATGTGCCCTCACATAACAAAAGAGATTAATTCCACACACAATAAATTTTAAGAACGTAGGAACTCAAGATAGGAATAATGCACTCGCTCTCAGAAATAATATTCATATGCCACAAAAGATGCACCATAGGCTTTCCCCTAGTGTAATACTCTACTAATCGGCCTCATTCACTCTAGGATCAATAAGGACTTTAATTGGTTGTACCGTAGGCTGCGAGTTGGGTGGGATATATTTGGTATATATATATATATATATATATATATATATATATATATATATATATATCTTTTTCCCCTCTTCAATCCAAATGGCTTTTATTGATATATCTTTTTCTTTTCAAAACGGTGCACCTTTCTCCTTATTTTATTTGTTCCACTCAAAAGTCGAACCACTAACCCACACTTAAACTTATACATAATTCATCACAATTCAAGTGCTCATGAGAGTTGACAAGGTTCAAATATATGATTAATTCAAATAAAGGAGTAAGACTTGTAATGTAGTTACCAAAGAAACATGTATAGGCTCAAAGGGGTTAATTACGTTACATAACATTTAGACGGGTAAGCTATATATATCTGGCTCAACAAAGAAATGCCTATATCACTTCCCAGATTGAACAAGACTACAATTTCGCTTTGCAAACACACGGGGCAAGTTCTAGACGTCAAATGCAACACAGAGAATAACACAAAACCTTACACACACATGGATTATAACTCACTCAGGATTGGTTTTATCGTGACACCCTAGTCAAAGAAGTTAAGCAAAGTTAAGAATATAGATTTAAGGTACTTATACTAAAGTCAAAAACTGAGCCTGAGTGTCACAACCAGAGTACTCACTATTCTCAAGGCAAGACAATGTCAAGAGATATAGCTACAATTCAATTCATAGCACAATGGTTTCTACTCCTAAAAATTAAAACTAAGTATACCTGTTTCAACCAAAACCCTTGGAAAAGAACCGCGACACAAAGAAAAACCAAGGGGGAATTACTACACTACCTATAAAGAAAATCTTTTTTTTTCTTTAGACTTAATTCTCTCAATAAAACTGTCTAGGAGATCTATCGTCGGGAAGAGTCCAATTTTTCTACTTTTTTTTTTCAAAAGCTGAGACGACACTACACATTTTCATCATTTTGTTTTTTTTTTCTAAAAGGCTAAGACGACACTAACTAAACAAAATAAAACAAGACTAATATTTACAAGTTACCACCCCACACTTATTTCATGCGATGTCCTCAGTGCATACATAAACTGAGAAAACAAGAAAAAATGAGTAGGGTTTATGAAAATTCCCTGATCAAGCTGCATCATCGCCTTCCTCCTCTGAGGATGCCCGCTCCTCATATTGTGCTTCCTCCTCCTCCTCCTCCTCCTACTACTCATAATCATCATCATCTGATTGCTCTGGCTCGGCCTTAGACTGCTCTGGTGTGTTGACATCCTCATCCTATGGGAGTCTGTAGCCATAACCAAGCCCAACCAGCTGCTGAGCATCGGTATTGAGGGGGAAACGCTCTTCCAAGATGGACCTCTCCTATGTAGTGGACGGTCGTCCCTTAATCCGAAGCTTCAAATCCATCATCCCATATAAATGTGCCATAAAGCTGTCATCGCGAGCATTGCACTCAGCTCATGTCATTGATGGCATGACATTCTCCTCCTTCACCCGACGCTTGTAATGTCCATTAGTCGTAGGAGCTGAGCAATGATGTGATTGAAAGCTGCCTCCTCCTCAACTCTTCTTGCCTCAAAAACTTAGTTAACATATTTGCAAAGGGAATTCGATTAGTTCTCTTGCTAGTTCTCACTAAAGACATCTGGTAGCGGAGCAAATGACCCACATTCACCCTCTGGCCAGTCATGAGGAAATATAGCACGCACGTCCTCTCACGGCTAATAAGAGTGTCATGGTTCCAAGGTAGGAGCCGTGTATTAATCAGTTTCAGTCACACTTGAGCCTCTGCCCTCGTTTTCTTCTTATGGAATTTCCTATGATGATTGGTTTTCTTGTCCCCAACCCAAGCCGCCACAGAATTGACACCATAAAGAGTGTGTCTCATTTCTCGATACGTATTAAGAGATAACCTAGGAATTAACCTATTGCAACCTAGGAATTAACCTCTTAATACCTCACTAACTTGTAACACTCTATTATAAGCCACTTTGTAATAACTCTATTACAAAGACTTTAAACCTAGGAATTAACCTCTTAATCCCTCACTAACTTGTAACACCCTCCTACAAGCCACTTTGTAATAAATCTATGACAAAGACTTTACAACTTGACTAACTCTAGCCAAGATACAAACACAAGGCTTTATGATTTACATAGATTTCCTACACAATGCTTCTAACTAAGCTAAGTAGGAATTACAAGTAGAGTGATTTGAACAAAGGTACAACACAACTAAGGACATGTAATAACTTCAATACATGGAACTGGTCCTTGGTTATGTTGTTCTTCGTTCTTGATGCCCTTGAGAATCACTTGCAAGATTGACACGGACTTAAGAGAATGATGGATAAGTTCTTGAATGTGCAAGTGATTTTTTTTTCCTTTGCTTGATGTTAATATCTCATTTGTGACATCACTTGGATGATGTAAGAAATTTAGATAAAGAGCATTCCCTATAAAGTTGACTGTTGTACTGTTTCTGCACTGTAGCTTGTGCAGGCAGCAACTTTACAGCTATGAAGAGTTGACTTGTACGGTCACCTCGGGAACTGGTAGCTATCTGTTTCCTCTGCTTTTCCTTTGACTCGAAGAGTTGAACTGTGTCCCCAACTGGATACTTGTTGATCTTTAAGATCTTAAGGATGTGATCACCTCGGGAACTGGTAGCTATCTGTTCCCTCTGCTGTTCCTTTGACTCGGAAGAGTTGAACTGTGTCCCCAACTGGAGACTTGTTGATCTTTAAGATCTTAAGGATGTGATCACCTCGGGAACTGGTAGCTATCTGTTCCCTCTGCTGTTCCTTTGACTCGGAAGAGTTGAACTGTGTCCCCAACTGGAGACTTGTTGATCTTTAAGTTCTTAAGGATGTGCATCATGTTCCTTACCTGGTTCTTGATAGTAAGTATTTTAGATCATCAAAACATAAAACAAAGGTACTTATAACCTATTAATTTTCCTCTTTTTGATGATGACAAACTTAAAATTGATAATCCTGCAAAGAGCCACAAAAACCAGATAATGTACCAGAAACCTCACAAAGTTCCCCATGAGTTTGTACTTCCCCCTTAATCAGTGCACTGCTTCTTTCTAATTCTCAATATATCTTCCCCCTTTTGGCATCATCAAAAACACAAACAAGCAAACAACGTAAAGAAGTCTAGATGGCAAACTTATAACTCAAGTTCCCCCTAAGAACCAGAGTGAACTGTATTCCCCCGAATCTGCTCCCCATCTTGTTCCCCCTTAATTATTTTTCCCCCTTTTGGCATCATAAAAAGATCAGTAACAAGCATTAAGCAAAAAGAAGTCCAGCTTGGTTAACTCATGCCACATGTGTGCACACAAACATGACTGAAAACAGAACATAAGAGCAAGACATACACAACAAAAGGGGGAAGCTTTCATCAATTTTGGATAATTAAGCAGGGAGCAGTTCCATTGTTTCCAGACACATCCACAAAATAGAAACAACAAAAACAAAAGTACCAGTCATAAACATCATCGGAACTAAAACAGAGGACAAACACTAAGAACTTGACACTTGGGAAAGGGACACTGTTTAGGGAGCACTGGAAGGGAAAGGCCTAGATGAGGAGGCAAGAGTTCGAAGAAGGATGTCCATTCAAGAATTGGCTAACACCTGCTAGTTGAGTAGTCTCTCCTACAGGTCCTCAACCTATTTCCTGAGGTCGGCATTTTCTCTTGTCAGATGGGTAACCTCTGTGCTTTGAGAGCTGCTGGAACCAGGTGCTTCCTGAACCTAACTGAGCTAATCTTTGAGAATGGCATTCCTTTCCTTCAGCTTCCTCATGTACAGCCCCCACAATACCTTTTTTTTTAAAAAAAAGTTTCTTTGCCATCATCCTGGGAATCACAAAACCCTTTTTTTTTTTGCAACCTTGTGATGGGTCTCTTAGACGATGACCCCTTGGAAGGTTACTTTATACTCCTAGCACTAATAAAGCTCGCCAGAGCCACATTATCATAATCTTCTTCTTATTCTTCACTATCCTCCTTCTCCTCCTCAGACAAAGATTGCATCTCAGAAACCACACTTGTTAATGGCTCAGCATAAAAATTAGGAGAGGGAGATGGAGCAGGATTAGTACTGACCTAGGGTTCCTGTGGAGAACCATGGGTTTTATCCCAAGTGGAAGAAGAGAGATCCTTTTGGGTGGAGGGATCAGGTCCCTCAATTGGTTCCCAAGTAGTACTATCAGGTGCCAAAGTTTCGACAGGCACCAGTTCCTTACCCTCGACCTCTACACCATTTTCTTCCCCCCTAAGACTCAAATACAACCTCATAATCTCCAACCAGAGTTCCCTCAACAACTATTGACAACATATTTTCTTTAGCTTCCTGTTCTTGTAAATGATTTTCAGACATGGTGGAGTGTAATTGGTTGAAGAAGAGAGTTTTTATTTATTTTTGGTTTGAAGAAGAAAAGAGGAAATGTGGATTCTTTGATGTGAACAATTATGAAAGTGACTGTGAGAGGAGTTATTTAATAGGGGTGATGAACATGTTAGGAATGGGTATCAATTTTGGGTAGTCGGGTCGCTTCAGATGAGACGCTTGGGTTTAAAAAGCGGGAAAGAGAGAAACTGAAATTTTAATGACGTGGCACCATTTCAGTTAGGGCTGCTTATCGGGCGGATTGGGCAGTTATTTACTCTTAACGGTTTGGCTTATCGGTTATCTGCTTTTAAATGTATTAATCCGCTAGCCACCCGATAAGATATCGGGCAGATTAGTATCGGTTTACCTCTTACCGGACGATTATCGGGCGGTTTATCGGCCTAATTCTACATATGGTAATCGTGCTGATTTAGAAAATTCCCCAGTTTACAAAGACAAAACTTCAGCTCTAGGGCTGAAGTTCCCCAGTGTAACTGGGTAACTTCAGCCCCGTATGCTGAAGTTCCCCAGTTACAAAGACAAAACTTCAGCTCTAGGGCTGAAGTTCCCTAGTGTAACTGGGGGGAACTTCAACCCCGTATGCTGAAGTTTTTGTTTTATAACTGGAGAACTTCAATTAACACTTATATACAACAAATACTTGAGGCTTTGATGGGTTAAATTCGAATTCTTACCAAATATATTAACACTACACGTCAATTACAAAAGGTTCTTTTCCATTTCTGGCTAAATCTGAAGAAGAAAATTAAAATAATGAGTCGTGTGATAAATATAAGCATATCAACAACACTTATATACAACAAATATAGTAACAATATTATTACCCTGTTCAAGCTGCTCGATTTTATCAAGATCTTCCCCAACACTGATATGTTGTTTTAATTTTTCATTTCGAAGCCAATCTTGAAGACACACTAGAGCTTGCACCAATTTAGGAGTTAATGAACTCCTAAATGAATCAAGACGACGTCCTCCCGTACTAAATGCACATTCGGATGCCACACTTGAAATAGGAGACGGCTATCGCCTGTCGGGCGTCAGCTAGTGAAGTGAAGTCGACGAGGACGAGGACGAGGACGAGGAGACTGGAGAGTAGGCGTTAGGAAATAGGAATTAAGTTTGATTTTAGGGTTTCTGTTTGTTTAAGAATTAGGACTAGAGAGTGGAAGGGTTTTTGTATTTTTGTTTTTGATATTTAATATATAATATATAATTATATATGGATAAAAAAAAATTTTATATTCTTAACAGGTTAACGAATTAGCCGTTAAAAAAATTGAATAATCCTCCCCCAAACCGATAAGCCGCTAATTAAAAAATTCCAATCTGTTTTTCGTCTGTTAAACCGTTAATCCGATACTAGTAAGCCATTAAGCTTCGGTTCGGTTCGATTTTCGATTTCGGATCGATTTTGAACACCCCTAATTTCAGTCGTTTAAAAAATATGCATGAGATTACAAAGGAACTACTAACCTGTGTCAAGGGAACCAGGTTCCCTGACTGATTTTGCAAATGTAAGCCTCATCTTTTGACCAAAGTGCAATGCATTAACTGCTTGTTTGCTCTGTAATCATCATTTGTGTCTACCTGTAACGGTATAGAGATGAGTTAGACTTTTCCATAAAACACTTTTTAGCTATTTTACCTGTACATTTCTTCCATAGCCAATCAACATAGATCTGCACAATGGAGCAGGTTCCTTCCCCGTTTCTTCAAAAAATGAGTATTGTCAATTTTTCCTCTTGTAAATCCATTTTCTAGAAGGAATTTTGACCATCTTTCATACCAAGAACGGAGAGCCTGGTTCCTATAGCAGTTCTGTCAGCAGGTCGTTGAACCAGGTTCCACACACTGTTCCTCTCGAATTGATGGAGCTCTTCTTGCATGACTGTAATCCAGTCTGCATCTTTCAATGCTTCCTTGATATTCTTGGGCTCTATTTGAGAGAGAAATGCTGAGAAGGCAAGTGATTTTCTTGTCTTTGATCTGGTTTGAATTCCTCAGCAGCTGGAGTTCCATGTACAACATCCAAAACTTTGTTTTCTGCTTCAAATATTGTGATTGAGGACCAAGTTCCTCTATGTCGGCTGAAGTCTCATCTTTAGTTCTGTGGAACAAGGTTCATGTGAATCTGGAGCAGTCATCCACAATGACAAAAATATGAACCTCTTTCCTCCTCTACTTGGCACCCTCATAGGCGCACATAGATCCATGTAGAGGAGATCAAGTGGCCTTGAGATGCTAACTTCCTTTTTGGGATTGAAAGAGGATCTGACTTGCTTTCCTTTTATACATGCATCACACACCCTGTGATCCTTGAAGCTTGACTTGGGCAGACCATGAACCAGGTCCTTCTTGACCCATTTTTTCGGCAGCTTTGAAACTTGTATGACCCAGCCTTTTGTGTCATAGCTCAGCATTATCATCATCAACACTCAGACAGCTAAGATCCCCATTTTGCAAGGACTCAAAGTTAGCAACATAGTTGTTTTTTGTATCTTTTGGCCACTAACATCACTTCACCAGTCACAAGATTTTGTGACTGTGCATATTTTAGATACAAATTCCACTTTGTTACCCTTGTCACAGATTTGGGAAATACTTAGCAAGCTATACTTAGAGCAACCGCTATCCATGTACCACTGCTGACTGCTCCCTTTCATTGTTCCCTGCACAAGGAAATCAAGGGTTAGATTTAGGAACCCAAACAAGTTTGGGTCCCTTGTAATGAGGAAAGGGGTGAATGAGGGCTCTTTTGGTCCAAGCAGACATTATACGTTTTTTATGTGAAGAACCAGGTTCCTTAGCAGCAATTACTTTTTCAGCAAAAACTTTGGTTTTCTGTTGAGATTGAATTCTGGCCTTACAATTTTCTATAAAGTGCCCAGTGTTTCCATAGTGAGTGCAATCCAATTGTCAGGTACATTAACGTACTTGCTATGAGGGTTGTAGGGAGTCTTTTCCCTTTTGAACCCGATTCTCTGCTTGTTTCCCCAGTTGTTCGTATACATAACAGTGATTGCATCAGAGGACCAGGTATACTTAAGAGATTTTTCTAAGTCACTCTTCAATATTCCTAGATCTACCTGAAGTTGTCTATTTTTCTCAAGCTCAGCACACATAGTAGATTTTACTAATTTTAGCTCATTTTCAAGCCTAAGGTGTGCCTCACTTGCAACTTCCTTTCCCTGTTGAGTGTTCACAGGCCTATTTTCCCTTCTTAGTTCCTCAATTGTTTCCTTTAGGTATACAACTACTACCAATAGGCCATATCTCTCATGCTCTATGTTTGCAATTCTCTCAGTCAAGATATCATTTTCCCCTTTTAAACTCTCAATGGTCTCTTTTATATTATCCATAACCACAACTAGATTATCTCTCTTGTGTTCTATTTCTCCTAGTTCCGTGGTTAGAGCATTTTTATCATTGATGAGACTGTGATATGCATCAATTAAAATATTAGCTAAGGATATAAGCTTCTTTTGAGAATAGGATTTCAAATTTCTTTGAACATCCAGAAGGTTTACCTCATCATCATCGTCGTCATCTCCATCATCATCAAACTGCCACATCAAGGAAAAAATAGAGTCATACTCAGCTGCTTCACATTCCACTAACATCATGGAGCTGTCACCTTGCCCATCATCTTCTTCGGATTCGCTAGAAGAGTCTCCCCATGCAGCAAGAGCCTGTTTCACAACGTTGTCAGCGGCGTCTTTTCTTTTGAATCTTTTGTCAGGAACCTGGTTACTCCCATCCGCCTTTTCAGTGTTAGCTTTGTAATGATCCTGCTTATGAAGAGGACAGTCTTTAATGAAGTGTCCAGGCTTTCCACACTTATGACAACAATCATTTCCTTTGAAATTCCTGCCGGAACTTTCTTTCTTTGGAATCCTACCATTTTTTCGAATCATCTTTTGGAATTTTTGAGTGAGATACTCCATGTTGGATTCATCACCACTTGAATCCTTGTTGGCAGCCTTGAGAACCAGGTTCTTATCCTTCCTGGGTTCTCTTCTTTCGATATCCTTCTTTCTCTTCATCTCATAAGTTTTGAGATTTCCAATAAGCTCGTCAATAGTCAGCTTCTGCAGGTCTTTGGCTTCAGTGATATCATTAACCTTGCTCTCCCAAGAACCTAGTAGAACACTGAGTATCTTCTGGACCAGCTTGTTGGTTGGAATGATTTCACCAAGTGAATGAAGCTCATTTATTATGGAGGCGAAGCAAGTATGCATCTCTTGAATGGACTCATCCTCTTTCATTTTAAAGAGTTCATACTCAGTTGTCAACATATCTATTTGGACTGCTTTACCTGAGTAGTCCCTTCGTGAGCCGTTTGAAGAGCCTCCCAGATTTTCTTGGCAGATTCACATGCCGAGATATGATTATACTCATCTGGTCCAATACCACACCCAAGAATCTTCTTCGCCTTGAAATTCTTCTCAACAACTTTTCGGTCAGCACCATTATATTCTTTTCTTGTCTTTGGAACAATCTTTGTTCCCTCTCCAACAGCCTTCATAGGGACAAAGGGACTATCACAAATCACGTCCCAAATCTCGGATCCTCCAGCCATAATAAAGTCATGCATTCTTGTTTTCCATAGTATTGGCCGTTGAATCTTGGGGGTCTATAGGTTGATTGTCATTCCTCGAAGTTTGGTGGAGCAACCATGATGAGGATCCTTTCTAGGTGTTAACCTTTTAGAAAGAACCTGCTCTGATAACAATTGATAGAAACTAAGCGTCCACCAAACTGTATAGAGAACTGGGTTCTCTATCAGTTCCCACCGTAAGCAACATACTGTAAAACCAAACAGTATAGGATACCGGGTTCTCTATTTGTTCCCACAGTAAATCGGCAGTAAATAAAGAACACAGAGGAATTTTACGTGGAAAAATCCCAGCTCATGGGATCAAAAACCACGACCTGCCCTTGTAGGATTTCAACTTCACTACTGAGCAACTTTAGATTACAACCTATTGCAACCTAGGAATTAACCTATTAATCCATCACTAACTTGTAACACTCTATTACAAGTCACTTTGGAATAACTCTATTAAAAAGACTTTAAACTTAGGATTTAACCTCTTAATCCCTCACTAACTTGTAACACCCTATTATAAGCCACTTTGTAATAACTCTATTACAAAGACTTCACAACTTGACTAACTCTAGCCAAGACACAAACACAAGGGTTTATGATTTATAGAGATTTCCTAAACAATGCTTCTAATTAAGCTAAGTAGGAATTACAAGTAGAGTGCTTTGAACAAAGGTATAACACAACTAAGGACATGTAATAACTTCAATACATGGAACTGGTCCTTGGTTATGTTTTTCTTCATTCTTGATGCCCTTGAGAATCACTTGCAAGATTGGCACGAACTTGACAGAATGCTGGATAAGTTCTTGAATGTGCAAGTGATTGTTTTTCCTTTGATTGATGTTAATATCTCATTTGTGACATCACTTGGATGATGTAATCAAGTTAGGTAAAGAGCATTCCCCATAAAGTTGACTGTTGCACTATTTCTGCACTGTAGCTTGTGCCGGCAGCCACTTTACAGTTGTGAAGAGTTGACTTGTATGGTCACCTCGAAAACTGGTAGCTATCTGTTCCCTCTGCTGTTCCTTTGAATCTGAAGAGTTGAAATGTATCCACAACTGGAGCCTTGTTTATCTTTAAGCTCTTAAGGATGTGATCGCCTCGGGAACTAGTAGTTATATGTTCCCTCTGTCGTTCCTTTGACTCTAAAGAGTTGAACTGTGTCCCCAACTTGAGACTTGTTGATCTTTAAGTTCTTAAGGATGTGCATCAGGTTCCTTATCTGGTTCTTGACAGTAAGTTTGTTAGATCATCAAAACATAAAACGAAGTTACTTATAACCTATCAGGTATGCTCTTGAGTCCAAACTCCCTCTTTCCTTAAGATTGTGGGCGAGTGGCCACTATAGCTGCAACTGCTTGCAGTCCTTCAACTTGACTTGAAGTGGCTTCCTCCTCCCCCCCCCCCTTCTCTTCTTCGGTGGAGGTGCGGAGGAAGCCCTTAGCCATAGACTGGGCAGTGGATGTGTCCTTTCCTTTACCGGTGTCCTTCCTTGGAGGCATGTTCGTACATACACAAGTGAGCATTTTTCAGTTTAAGACATATTGCAACAACTCAAAACATGGTCTTGCCACCCCACACTCAACAGCTCATCACATGATTTTCAACAATTTCTGAGGTTTCTCAGACTTCACCTCATTTATTTTCTTACCGTGAGAATCAAGCAATGGCACAAGGATGCTTCCTCCAATTTCGAAGCATCGGGATACCGGTGATCCACCCCACACTTAAAATTTTAAAGTGTTGCACAATGACATAACACTAGTATTACAATCCTGGAGACTCGGCCTCCAATGGGGATAAAGAATGACTTTGAGGTATTTTGACAAACACTTAGCATGCATTAGTGCCATGGGAGTGATTTTAGGGATGAAGGATTGCCTCAACCTCCCAAATCGGCTTGGGAATTCCCTGCTACTACTTTTACTCATAGCAACAACACCATTCCTATGGGGTTTATTGATTTTGGGGCACACAAACACATTGTTACTTTGAAGAACAACCCCAAATTTTTTTTCAATGTCATGCATTCACCCAATTCGAAATTGTAAAATAATGGAAGTAGAAACCATAACTTAGATAATTAGGAGGAGGATTGCCCTTGAATTGATGTTGCAAGTGACAGAAGGAGCAGAATAATGCTGGTCTTCAATGGGTTTGTGAGGAAGGGGTATTGGCAGTGTGTTCATGAGGGTGAGTGTGTGAGATTGTTATGAGTGATGTTTGAGGCGTTTAATTTAGTTTTAAGGGAGGGAGTTAAAAGAAACAAAACAGAAGAAATTAAAAGAAACCCGAAAAAGGTACTTACCTGAAGCGAGCTCCATCGCGAGCTTAGGTGCACCTCGTTGTAACCCATGCGAGACGAGCTCCCACGAGAGAAATAGATCTGGCGACGCGAGGCTTTCATCCTGGCAAGCTCTCTAGAGACCTGGCGACGCGAGGTCCAGTGCATGATCCACTGAAATTTCCTACAAACATGTTAGTTCCTACAAATGAAAAGAAAAATTCTAATTACGCTAAAAATCAACTATGAATTGGGTTTCCTCTCAACGAGCGCCTTAGTTAACGTCACGACATGACGAATACAACATTACAATGGGTTACCTACCATGAAGCGCCTGATTTAACGTCACGGCACGATGCAGGCAAACAAACTTAAGGCTCTCTCAACATTTTTGGCTCTTGCAAATGAGTCATCGATACTACTTTTGTCTCATCCATGCCCAAGTAATGTTTCAACCTATGACCATTGACTCTAAACTTGAGATAGCCATCTGTTGATGCAATCTCTACGGCTCCGGTGGGATGAATCTGTAGCACACGAAATGGTCCTGACCATCTTGACTTCAATTTGCCCGGAAACAACCTCAATCTCGAATTGAATAATAATACCACATCTCCCAGCTTAAAATTTCACTCAAAAATGTTTTTGTCAGGCACTAGTTTCATTCTTTCCTTATATAATCTTGAACTCTCAAAAGCATGGTAACGGAACTCGTCAAGTTCATGCAGCTCTGTGACTCTACTAGTTCCAGCAACCTCGAAGCCTTTATGGAGAACGCCATATTTCTCCAACAGCTTTGCAAAGGCTCGGTTGTAGAAGTGGGTGCCCCCATCACTGATGATAGCTCTTGGAGTGAAAATTCGGGTGAAGATATTTTTTCTCAAGAAACCAATAACTACCTTCACATCATTTGTTGGAAGTGCCACAACTTCTACCCATTTTGAGACATAGTCCACTGCCACAAGTATGTACTTGTTATTATATGAGTTGACAATAGTCCCATAAAATCGATTCCCCATAAATCGAATACTTCCACCTCCTGAATTGGGTTCATGGGCATCTCATGTCGACGAGAAATATTCCCCCTCCGTTGGAACTCATCATAACTTTTCATCCAGAAGTGTGCATCTTTAAACAACACCGGCCAATAAAAACCTGACTCCAACACTTTAGCAGCCTTACACCTCCAAAATGTCCTCCATACGGTAAAGCATGACATGAATGAAAAACAAAAGATTGATCTATCTCGGAAATGCATCTCCGGATCATGTTATCAAGACAAATCCTAAACAAATATGGTTCATCCCAGAAATACATGCGACAATCACGAAAAAACTTTTCTTTCGCACAGAAGACTAGTCATAGGGAATAATACCGCTTGCCAGGTAATTTGCAATATCTGCATACCATGGTGTAGACTCAAGGCTTGTAGCTAGAATTTGTTCATCCGGGAAAGTCTCCATGATCTCTTCAACCTCAACCTTCTTTTCCGCTCCTTCAAGCCTGGACAAATGATCAACAACTTGGTTTTCTGTGTTCTTTCGATCCGGGATTTCCAAGTTGAACTCTTGTAGCAGTAGCACCCATCGAATTAGGCGCGGATTTGACTTCTTTTTCTCAATTAGGCACCTGAGGGAAGCATGGTCTAGTATAAATAATTATCTTCGAGCCTATCAGGTATGACCTGAATTTATCAAATGCGAACACCACAACTAGCATCTCTTTCTCTGTCACTGTGTAATTCAGTTGGGCGCCGCTCAAGATTCTACTTGCATAGTAGATCGGATGCATGAATTTATCTTTTTGCTGCCCAAGAACTGCTATAGTCGGTTGCATCACACATCATCTCGAAAGGTTACTCCCAAACGGGGGCCACTATGATTGGTGCAGTCACCAATTTCTTCTTCAACTCCTCAAACGCTACCTTGCAGTCATCGAAAAACACAAAAGAGCGATCTTCTTTTTCAAGCAGTTTACACAAGGGGTTAGCAATTTTGGAGAAATCTTTTATAAACCGTGTGTAGAAACTGGCGTGGCCAAGAAAAATTCTTATTGCTTTGACGGAAGTGGGTGGTGGTAACTTTTCTATCATATCCACCTTTGCACGATCTACCTCAATGCCCTTACTTGACACTAGGTGACCCAAGACTATACCTTCCTGTACCATGAAATGACATTTTTCCCAGTTGAACACTAGATTAGTCTCCACACATCTTTTCTGCACTCTTTTAAGATTCTTAAGGCAGTCATCGAACGAGTCTCCCACCACTGAGAAATCATCCATGAATACTTCCATTATGTCTTCTTCCATATTTTTGAAGATGACCATCATGCACCTTTGAAATATGGCAGGGTGCATTGCATAGGCCGAACGATATTCTCTAGAAAGCGTGGACGCCATATTGACAGGTAAATGACGTTTTCTCTCTATATTCCAAGGCAATAGAGATCTGATTATACCCCGAGTATCCATCCATAAATAAGAAGTGGGACCTCCCAGCCAATCTATATAACATCTGATCAATAAACAACAGGGGAAAATGGTCTTTTCGGGTGGCTTTGTTCAATCTTCTGTAGTCCATAAAAATTCGCCATCCCGTGATTGTTCTTGTTGAGATCTGCTTGTTGTTGTCATTTTTCACAACAGTCATTCCACCTTTCTTTGGTACACATTGAACTGGACTAATCCAGTTGCTGTCGGAGATGGGGAAAATGATTCCCGTATCTAACCACTTTATCACCTCCTTTTTCACATCTTCTTTCATGTTGGGGTTCAGCCTTCCTTGATGTTCTCTAGAAGGTTTGTGGCCATCTTCCAGTAAAATCTTATGCATACAGAAGGTCGGGATGATACCCTTAATGTCTGCAATGGTCCAACCAATTGCAGTTTTGCACTTTATTAATACCTGCAAAAGCTATTCAGCCTGCACATATAACAAACAAGAAGAGATAATAACAGGTAAAATTGATTTAGGTCCTAAAAAAGCATACATGAGGTGAGGTGGTAGCGGTTTCAGTTCCAACTGTGGTGGCTCTTCAATCAATGGCTTAGCTGGAGGAGTTTTTCTTTCATATAAGTGCAAAGACTGAAATTCGAGCTCTCTTTTCCAGAACCCTTAGCCTTCAAGAGCCAGCACCCACTCCGCCAAGTCCTACTATTTACTTTTTCTAAGTTCATGAGACAGGATGCTAGAGGATCTTTAGGTTTCAGAGCCTAATCTTCCTCCTCCAAAATTACATCCACAACTTCTGTCAGAGAGCAGTTAGAAAATTCACTTGGTCGCCGCATAGACTTCTGCACGTTGAACGTTATCTCTTCATCGTTCAGTCTCATTTTAGCTCTCCAGTTTCACAGTCAATTAGGGCTCTCCCAGTGTCCAAGAATGGTCTTCCAAAAATTATGGGAATCTCCTCGTCAACCCAACAGTCCAGAATGACAAAATCTGCTAGAAACACAAACTTTCCAACCTACACTAGTACATTATCAAGGATACCTAATGGCCTCTTCACTATCCGGTCGGCTAGCTGTAGTAACATGGATGTGGGTCTTGATCTTCCAATGCCTAACCTTTTGTAGATATCCAAGGGCATCAAGTTTTTGTTTTCCCCTAAAACATACAATGCTTTAGCAAAGCAAAACTGCCTATTGTGCTTGGGATTGTGAAACTCCCTAGGTCTGACAACTTCTCTGCTATGGGTCTCGTCACGACATCACTACAGGTATGGGTTAGTGTAATAGTGGCCAAGTCTTGGAAGTTGAACTTGCGAGACATCAAATCCTTTATTATTTTGGCATACCAAGCATCTCCCAAGGCGTCAATCAGTGGAATGTTGACCTGGATTTGTTTCAACATATCCATGAATTTCTTATACTGCTCATCCTTATGATATTTGGCCAATCTCTGTGGGAATGGTGCTGGAGGTTTCTTCCTTCCTGTGATTTGTGTTTTATCCTATTCGGGCACTACTTCTACTGTCGTTTCTTGCACTACCTCAGTCTCCTTCACAACTTCTTTTTCTTTGCTTGTGCTCTCTTGTGAATGTTGTATCGTTACCTCAATTAACCCTGTTGAATCATTTACCTCAATGGGTACTGGCACAAGTGTTTTAGTTAGTCGACTTTCGCGAGCAATTTCTTGCTCTAGATCTAGGTCTCTACCATTTCTTAGACTCACTGCCATAAGATGCTTCGGGACATGCTCTTTTGGATTGACATGGGTGTTCGCAAGTAACGTCCCTTGGGCAAGATTATTCAGAACCATCGATATCTGCCCTAGTTGAATCTTAATGCCTTTGTTAGCTGAGTCGTGCAATACTACCTTTTCATGCATCTGGTGCGCCTTTTTTTGCATCTGGTGGACCTTTTCTTCCATTTTCCTTCTGGCCCCAATGAGTTGTTGCAGCATTTCTTTAATTTCAAAAAACCATCATCTTGTTGCACTATCTGTTGTTGTTGAGGCTATTGATAAGCTGGCTGCTGATTTTGTTGATTGTATCCCTGTTGCCTTTGGTAAGGCACAACTTGACCCTGTGGTCGCATAGCTCCAGGATTTCTGCTATTATTGTGCTGCTGCTGTGCTGGTCTATATTGCTGATTCTATTGCCCCCAATTCTGACCACCTTGCATCTGTCTTCCATAGTTGGCCACATAGTTTATATTTTCCTAATAGTTTTAGTTGTCACTTTCCTCACTCCACGAGCATACACATGGTTGGTTAATGCATGGTGTACATAAGCCCCTATTAGTCATGTCAACTATGTGTACCTGTTGCTTCTGTCCTGATTCATCGATATTTTTGGTGAGGATACTCATTTGCATCATCAGAGTGGCCATCTCGGCTATGGAGTTGTTTGGGTCCAAAGCCAATGAGTGAATGACAGAAGTGATCGTAGAGTCTCTTGTCATCCATCCTGAGTTTTGAGACATTTTATCAAGTAAGATCTTGCATTCTCTAAATGATTTGCTCAAAAATGCTCCACCTGCTGAAGCATCAACATTGACCTTCAAGCTGTATGCCAATCCCATGTAGAACCTCTGCCCTAACATCTAATTTGGAATTCCATGATGTGGGCACTTAACCAGTTTACATTTAAACCTCTCCCACGTTTCTTGCAGTGTTTCAGTTGGTCTCTGCCTGAAGCTCAATATCTAATCAACTTGTTTGGCAGTCTTATTGGGTGGGTAGAATTTGTTCAAAAATTGCTTGACTAATTCCTCCCAAGTAGTGGTGGAGTTTATGGGGACTGAATTGAGCCAATTCTGAGCCTCTCCTGTCACTGAGAATAGAAACAACAACAACCTTATTTCTTCTGGTGTCATATTTGGTTGCTTTTGCATGACACATAGTGACAAGAAATTTTTTAGATGCTGCTGAGGATCTTCAATGTTAGACCCTGAGAACAGTCCCTTGTTCTGCAACAAATGTAGCATATTGTTCATGATTTGAAATGATTCCGCTTGTATCTGTGGGACTACAATTGCGGTTGCCAGATTTTCGGCGGTGGGTTGTGCCCAATCATACAAGGATTCTTCTGGCACAAGAGGCGTCACACCCTGATCGTTCAGGTCATTCGCATTAAATCTGTTGTTTGGATTTTCTATTACGTCATCCATGTCTGGTTCGATTCGTTCTGTTGAGTTCTGTTGTTGTTTGTTTTTCTTGTTTGCACGATTCAGTGCCTTGAAAACTTTCTCAGGATCTGATAATGCTTCGAACAACACCAGTCTTTGAGGAGTTTCTAGGAATGCACCTATAACACCCAAGACTACAAACGTTAGAATTTCAATGTATTTAGTTTAAAATGAAGAAAATTGACTATACTAAGAATTCTAGCACTTCTTTTAGCTGCAATTAATAACACTGTTAATTCCCTGGCACATCGCCAAAATTTGATCACACCCAACTATGAATTATAAAAAGGACTAAGTGGTCGTTGCAAATATATTTCGGTTAACAAGTCTGGAGTCGAATACCACAGGGAATTAACCTACTAAGCAGAACTACTAGACTCGCACAAAGCCACACAATCAATCTTCAGAAATATTAAATAACAAATTGAATGTTTACTAACTAAAGATCAAGTAATGAAAATGCAGTAATTAATAACTAACTAGGAACATGTTGTAGACAAGATTTGGAATGATCTAAGGTTATGATTTCCCCTATTGTTGGAATCTTTTCCGCTACGTTTCCTATAAATTTGCCTAAGTTTTATCTATTGGTCATGAGCACTCTGAGTGTTGTAATTCTATTCAAAGTAACTACAACAATTTACTAGACATATTCTTCCGAACTACGCTAGCTGGCACTAAGTTACGACTCACTCGGATCGCACCAAGGTTTTGTTATTTCTAGTTTCATCTTTAAACCCTCCGTATTGATCCCTCACATATGTTAGTAGTGATGTTGTTCAACAACTACCTAAATATGCACTCTCTTCCGAGCAATACACACTAAATAGGCACAGTCGATTGAGAGCTCTTCAATCAACCACAATATAAACGTAGTTGGCCAAATAGAAAAAAAGCTACGGCAAATCTATATAAAACGTAACAGGAAAATCATCCTCCAATAGGTTCCATCAAAATCCTAGATTAGAAGTTTAGCTACTCATACTCATAGTAACAATTTCTCAAGTATTTTGCATAAACAAATTACAAAGTAAAGATGAAGGAATGTAGAAATCGATGATTCTTTCCCCAAACAGTTGCTCCACGAGCTATTCTTGCCTCCGATCGCAAAAAAACTCTTTCAAAAGTGGTGTTTAGTGCCTATTTATATGTGTAGGAAAAGACCTAAATGACATAGCCCAAGTCCAAGTCCAATAAGGAACCAAAATAAGCCTTCAAAATCCGGATCAGGCTCGCTAAGGATCTCGCCTCGAGAGGGTTAACACGAGCTTCACCTCGCCTCAGACTGTGCTGTGTGAGGCCTGCCGCGTGCTCAACCTCGCCATACCTCTCGCGTCGCGCGCTTCCACGCGAGCTCAATATCTCGCCTCACCTACTCTAACGCGAGCATCTGGGCTTGCTTCGCCTGCTGCTTCATTTTTCCTCTGCTCAATTCTTTCTTTCTTCTTTCCTACTGTTTTCGAGCATGATTTATACTTTAAATATTCCTTTTGCTTTAATTCCATTTCCAATGTACCTACACATAAAATAAACTCCATTACATGCAAATAAAGTATAATTTAGCATTAAGATACCTAAAATGTAAGGTAAATAATGTATTAAAATATGAAATTATAGCCAAACATCATACCCCTTCTATTTCGGAGAAAACAAGGAACACAAAGTACGATGGTTAAAATAATTTTCGCTCTCAGAACAAATATTAATTTGTTTAACGATAAATTTACATAATTAATTAGAATTTACACAGCAAATATTATAGTAAACATACTTCAAAAGTTTATTAAAAAATGTTGTGGTCAAATTAAAATTCTTTAAATCATAATATTATCATATAAAGTGAACTTATTACTTCACTTACTGAACGAACTATTTTTATGCACCAAGTGAGGCACGTAGCAAGGACAAATTGAAGTAGGAAACAAGTTGGTCGAACTTATTACTTCACTTACGGGCACTAGCAGTAGGGGTGTCAATGAATCATGATAACAATAGGTTTCATCACATTAATTACCAGTAGGTAGCTAGGGGCATATCTTTTCTCAATTAGATCATATATATACGTATATGTGTATGTGTATGTGCATATGTATGTGTGTGAGTGCACCCAAGTTCCAAAATCCTATAATGCAATGATTAATCGAGTGTACCTTTACAAATGAAACGCTGAAATTCCTATTCTCCTTCGTCATTGTTGTTAAATTTTGTATATATAACTAAACTCAATGTTTATATTTAAATTAAAATTACAGTAGGAGGTAGTATATAGTCAATGAGTTCAGCTTATCTCAATATTGTTAACATGGAATATAAATAAATATGTGAAAGATCACAAGTTGAGGAAAAAAATATCGTACCTATAACTTCAAAGTGTAATAAGTTTCATGGTAAAAACCTAATTAAGGTTAGATTTGTCAAATAATTTGAATTCACTTCTTCCTAATGATACACTCATCTTCTTGAAGTCTTGGAACAGCAGACCTTACCTAGATGACTAAAACAGTAAAATTAGCAAAATAAATTTTTTAAGGAAGATGATCTGAGGAGAAGGAGACGACACTTAGAAACATTGCATGGTGAGGATTATGCATATCTTGTGGGTCAATGCAATATAATATTATAATAGAGGAATTTTCATTAATCACCATTGTTTAGTAGCTATTAAGTTTCTATAGCTATCATATACATAAGTACTTTCTATAGCTACTATTCAATTGTTACGGTAATGTATTCGCTAAAGCGTCTAAAAATAAGTGTAGTCTAGCTGTACGCACATGTATTCATATGTATTCGTGCAATGTATTCATGAATACAGTAGCAAAAGCGCTTAAAATCAGGGAAGTCCAGCTGTATGCGCATGTATTCACATGTATTCGCGCCATGTATTCATGAATACAACATCAAAAAGCGCCTAAAATCAGGGTAGTCCAGCTGTACGCACATGTATTTGCTGCTATATTCATGAATACAACAGTAAAAAGCACCTAAAATCAAGTCAGTCTAGTTGTATGCGCATGTATTCACATGTATTCGCGCCATGTATTCACGAATATATAACGACAATCACCTTAAAAATAGGTATGTGCAGTTGTCTCAGAGAGAAGAAAAACATAAATAGCGTATTTCATGCCTCAATGATAGTATATACCATAAATACTTATTTTGCTATAAAATATAAAAGATAATTATAAAAAATAATATTTTAAAATAATTTTAATTTATAATAAATAAAATATATACTTTATTATAGGAGGTAAAACTTTCATTATAGAATAACACTATACATTGGAGGGGAAATTTAGGATATACTTTTTTCTAGCCGAAATAGCCTTGTTTTTGCTATCGGGAAAGCAACACCATTATTACCCAAAACAAAATGTTATACCGTCTTCTATCTTCTTTTCTTATAAAAAAAAATATACCTCATCCTCTTCTAGAGTTAAAAGGAGAAGAACGACGCAACAACTTTAATTACTAGAACAACAATAACACATATTCAGTGTGATCTTACAAGTGACATTTAGAAAGAGTGAGGTATACACCAATCTTACCTCTACTTTTATGGGATTTAAAGGATTTTCAATAGATCATCGGCTAAAAAAAATTTAAAACAAGTTTGTCAAAACAAAAGCTGAAAAACTATGATCAAAATATTGTAGACAGAAAAGTAAATACGACAAAAACTAGTAAAACTAACCAAAGTAAAAATATGTAGTCATAAAATTAAAGAATAGGATAACAACAACAACAACAACAACAACAATAATAATAATAATAATAAAAATAATGGAAAGGAGAAGAGGAGCATCTAAGGTGCTCTAAACTAGATTCATGCTCTCCCACATAAAGGGGTCGACCTCCATATTTTTCTACCTACTATCTTTTTGCACTATTTGCTCGACTTACTACTAACCTTCAGCCATAATCCTATCTAGGTTCATGTCCTCAGTGAGATGAAGATATGTCATGTCCTGTCTAATCACATCTCTCCAGTTCTTCCTTGGTCTACCACTACCTCTCTTTAGACCTATCATTGTCAACCTCTCACACCTCTTCACTAGGGCATCTATGCTCCTCCACTTCACATGCACGAAATATCTCAGCCTCGCATCTTGTCCACCACAGAGGGCACTCATATCTTGCCCCGTATATCTTTATTCTTGATCTTTTGTCTCCTAATATGTGTATGAGGTAAAATGTATTCATATTTAATGGTCGCATGAGAAAGTGGCACATGGAACCGAAGGCAGAAGATAGTTGTCACGACCCAAATCCTAATCTAGGTCACGATGGCGCCCAACACCGAAGTTAGGCAAGCCAACACAATTAGTCTAGTGAGATCCACTTAATTTCATAAAACCTTTTTAACAATACTTGAGTTTTTGTCACAAAGCATGAGAAGATAACAAATATCAAAGGTAAATTTAATTGCAATGTCAAGAAGTTAAATTTAAATAGTTACATTTCCAAGAGAATAGTCTACCAATGTGTGTGTCAGGAACTAGTGTCACAAGTGTACATGCATCTAGTAGAAGGAAATCAAAATAATACATCTATCCTACTGTCTGAATGGACATAGACAGAATAACAAAAGGGAAAGACTCCAACGTGCTGCTGAACAACATCTAGAGAGGCAGCTCACCGTGGAATCCCTGATCTCGAGAAGTCAAGAACGTGCTCTGGGCTGATAACCAGATGCACTGCCTCAGAACCTGTACATTTAAGTACAGAAGCGTAGCATGAGTACATAAACACTATGTACCCAGTAAGTATCCAGTCTAATCTCGAAGAAGTAGTGACGAGAGATCGACTTGACACTTACTAGAGCCAAACAATTTATATAAATATAAGGCTAATTATGAATATCAAAGATGAATAACAATAAAGACAAGAAATGACAAGTCATTCCACAAGTACATTTATGTGTCAATTCCTATCAAACAGGTTGCTAATTTGCTCTCCAGGGCATCTTAACGGTTTAACAACCACAGAAAAATATACCAAGCAAATAACACGCGCATAACATGCCGAGGGAGTACGACCTGATCCAACAAAATAATAAATATGCACTGCCGAAGGGCCGAACGACGTGAACCATAGATGCATCTATTACCCCGCTCGCGAATCATACGTGAGATGCAGTCAAATATAAATAATAGAGTTACCCCGCTCGCGAATCATACATGCGACGCAGGAACTCATAGGTACACACATTCAAGCAGTCAATCCAGGATTTAACACGAAAATAATTACCCAAGGAAACGACAAATTTCTCTTTTAATGGTCAAGAAGATGGTGTTTAATACTTTTAGAAGCTCATTTGCCAAGTTCGATATGATTTAAGAATTTGAAATTTATCAGTAAAATTACAAGTACGTCAAGTAAAGCATGCTTTTGGGTCCTAGACTACCAGGACATAAGCATAATAGTAGCTACGCACGGACTCTCGTAGCATGCTTTTGGGTCCTAGACTACCAGGACATAAGCATAATAGTAGCTACGCACGGACTCTCGTCACCTCGCGCGTATGTAGACCCCTCAAATAGTAGAACATAATTGATAAAATTATCTATGGGGACAATTCCCTTTTACAAGGTTAGAAAGGAGACTTACCTCGCTTCGAGCCTACTTCCAACTCAAGAACGCGCCCGAACCTCCGAATTCGTCACCCCGAAACTCGAAACTAACCAAGCATCACATAAACTAATCAATATATGCTCAAAGATTCACAATTTTCCTATTTAAATGGTTACCCAACCTAGTTTGCAAGATTCCTAAAATTCACCCCCGAGCCCACATGCTCGGATTCCGAAATTTTTTAAGGGAAGTTGTTTCCCATAACCTAAGGATCAATAACATATGATTTTTACTAGATTCCACAACAAATTTTATGGTTAAATCCTATTTTTATCGGAACCCTAGGTTTTACTCTAAACACATAATTTTCACTAATTTTTGTGTGTTAATTTACCCATAAACTAAGTAATAAACTCACATAAGTAGGAAATACATTACCTCAAGGTGCTAAGTCAAAATCTCTGCTTTGGGAACTCCTAAATCGCCCAAGGTTGTAATAAATGCCCTCAAATATGCCTAAGTCTCGACTTTAAAACGACATCACTGCCTCTAGTGCTTTCGCACCTGCGACGAGTGGACCGCACCTGCGGTCTCTCTTATGAGGACCAAGGTCTTCATCTGCGGAAAGGGAGGGGCTGGCAAGGATCGCACTTGCGGAAGGGGGCCCGCACCTGCGGCTCTGCTTCTGCGAAGAAAGGACCGCATCTGCGGATCCTGGGCACGCTCTCAATGGCCAAATCTTCGAGGCTTTGACCGCATCTGCGGTCTATCTTCTGCAGCTGGCCAATCGCAGGTCTGGTCGCACCAGATCTGGTGCATCAACAGCTCTTTTAGAGCTTGAACTTGCCCCGCGTGACGTCCAGATGGCATTCGGGGCCCCCGAGGCCCCGTCCAAACATACCAACAAGTTCTAAATCATAAAATGGACTTGCTCGAACCTTCGGAACGCCTGAAACAACATTAAATCTAAGAATCATACCCCAAAACCAACTAAATTCAACCTATAAACTGTAAGTTTTTAAATTCACTTCCAACACGCTGAAATGTACTTATACTACTCGGAACGACACCAAAATTTATGAGCAAGTCTTAAATGACACTACGGAACTATTCCCGATCTCGAAATTCTGTTCGAACCTCGATATCACTAAAACACGTTCCAAACGTCAATTTTTGAACTTCAAGAATCATATTTCACTATCTGGTGCCAAAACACTCCCGGGTCATCCAAAACCCGTTCCGAACATACGCCCAAATCCGAAATCATCATACGAACCTATTGGAACCTTCAAATACCGATTCCGAGGCCGTTTACTGAAAATGTTGACCGAAATCAAACTTGGCCTTTAAGGCCAACCTTAATAAACTAAGTGTTCCAATTCCAACCCAAACTCTTCCACATCCTGAACCAACCATCCCCACAAGTCATAAATGAGTAAAAGTAAGTACTAAAAGTCTTATTTAGGAGAACAGGGTTCTAGAAAGCAAAACGACCTGTCGGGTCGTTACATTCTCCACCTATTAAACAAACGTTCATCCTCGAACGTGCCTAGAATCATACCTGGAGTGTTGAGTAAGTGTGGATATCTGCTCCGCATGTCCTCCTCGGACTCCCAAGTTGCCTCCTCGACTGGTTGACCCCTCCACTGGACCTTCACGGCAGAAACCCTCTTAGACCTCAATTGGCGATCCTGCTTGTCAATAATGGCAACTGGCTCCTCCTCGTAGGCCAACCTCTCATCTAGCTGAATAGTACTGAAGTCTAACATATGATATGAGTCGGTGTGGTACCTTCGGAGCATAGACACATGAAAAATCGGATGAACTCCTGATAAGCTGGGAGGTAAGGCGAGCTCATAAACAACCTCCCCAATTCGCCTCAACACCTCAAACAGACATATAAACCTCGGGCTCAGCTTGCCCTTCTTTTCGAATCTCATAATACCCCTCATCGGCGAGACTTTCAAGAGAACCTTCTTGCCAACAATAAATGATACATCACGCGCCTTCTTATCCGCGTAACTCTTATGTCTGAACTGTGCTGTGAGAAGCCTCTTCTGAATCAGCTTTACCTTTTCCAAGGCATCCTGTACCAAGTCAGTACCATATAGCTTAGCCTCGCCAGGCTCAAACCACTCGATGGGAGAACGCCATCGCCGACCATATAAAGCCTCAAATAGAGCCATCTCAATGTTGGACTGATAGTTGTTGTTGTATGCAAACTCGGGCAGGGTCAAGAACTGATCCCACTGCTCTTCAAAGTCAATCACACATGCTCTGAGCATGTCCTCCAATATTTGAACTGTCCGCTCTGACTACCCGTCGGTCTGAAGGTGAAATGCTGTGCTGAGCTCTACACGGTGTTGATACCCAATTTTTCCCAAAAAATATTTTAAAATTGCATATACACCTTCAAAATCATGCATTAATAGCAATTGGTATTTTTCCATAATTTTCCTATATTTTTATTAATTTACCCAGCATTTTATTTCCAATAAATAATTAAAAAACTGCATCACAAATGATTTCAAAATCATCTCTTGATTTAATTTATTATTCATGGTCCTATTATGGACAAATTATTCAATAAATAGCTAATTTAACATATTTTGGCTATAATTGCAATAACTTTATAATTATATCCCAATCATAATTTTATACCATTTTTACCCAAAACTTAGTCATTTGTATTTTAAAATACTAAGTAATCATTTAAAATTATTTTCTATGCATGAAATTCATTTTTATGATTATTATCTATTTTTACAAATTATTTTAATTAATTTAATTGGGTATTTAACAAATAGCCTAATTTCATTTCAATTCTAGCCTAAACTAAACCAACCCAAAACCCCAATTAAATTAGCCCAATAACCAGGCCCAATCCACTAAAATTACCCAGTCCAGACCTGATTTAATCTCGGCAGTTGATCAATTTTGATCAACGACCCAGATTCACTCTTTACTTAATTAACCTAAAAGAGCTACCCCCAAAACCCTCATTCTCTCATTTCTCTCATTTCTCTCATCACTCTCCGCCGTTACATCCTCTCATCTCTCTCAAGCTCTCTCTGCTAAAACCTACTCTTTTCTCGCCGGCCGTTGGATCCCCGGTAACAATGGTGGTTCCACCACCACCCCTAGCCTCCATGGCTCCCTCACATGCGATATTCCTGCTACCCTGAGGTCTTCAAGGGACCAGCGGCTGTTCAACTCATACCTTTGGTCTTTTCATGCTGTTATCAGGCCACCCTTGGCCGTCCGAGTAAGACCTTTCTATTTTCCGGCTAGATCCATGGTTTCTAAGCCGAAATCTCTCTATATCTGGGTTATCTCTCTCTGAAACCCTAACTCATCTCTTGATTCTTCAGATCTGCAATAGATCTGAGTATATTTTGAGTTATCTTTACTGTTTTCCCTAAGAATCTTCCCAATTTTTAAAACATTTCTTCATCTTCAAAACTAGGGTTTCTTAACCCCTTTTCAAAAATGACTTTTCCTCTGATTTTCAGTATCATTCTATGATTCTTACTATGTTTAAACGGGATTTAAGTTTTCCCTTTTTATCTGATTCATGATGTTGAAAACCCCAAGTCTTTTGGTCTTAATCTTGGGTTTTGAGTCTGTCTTTGATAATTTATTCGTTTAATCTGTATGTGTGCTTGTTTCTCATGAACGTTCTGTGCTTTTGTGATTTTTAACCTATTTGGCTTATTAGGGTTTCTGATTCTTGCTTCTTTTTTCATACGCTGTATTTATCTTGCTTATTCTCAGAAATTTGTGTTAATCCCCCTAATCAGTACTATGTTCTATTTTGAATCCCTGATTTTGTGTGATTTTTACTTTACCAAGCTTATTAGGATTTCTGATTTCTTGTTTCTCCCTGCCTATATTTTTCGTTCATTTGTGGTACTTTCCTTTAGTTAATATTACCTTCTATTGGAATCCCTGATTCCCTGTGATTGATATCCTTTATTCTCTACTGATTTCTGAACTATAAATTTTTTTTTGCCTTATTATGTAATTGAATACATTGTCAATCGATTCTTACAAGTCTTTCCTTAATTAGAATATTATGTACCTAGCCTAATTAACTGTTCTATACTTATAATATTTCCTTATGTGTTATATTCCAGTCTTATGTGATCTCCTTCCTTATTTGTCTTTACCGTTTGAAGTTAACTCCCTTAATTGAGGAGTACTTATATTGATTTTATACTGATTGATTCTGAGTCCCCATAATTACTGCTTGACTTTGATTTTTACCTTATTATTCTACCTAGTTTCAAACTATATATACATTCTCTCTCATTAACACCAACACACCGACATATTGGTTCAAAAACTATCTCTCACACTCAAAGCTTTCTGCTTTCTTTCTTTGCTACATGCTACTGTTCTGAATTAACCGGCGGTAAGCCAAGTCTAATTTATTGTGCTCTCCTATCCTTCACTTTGTGTTTACTATCTTCTTTACTGGTATGTTCTGATTTCAATTAAAGTCTCGAAAACAATATGTTTATTTTGCTACTTCAGTTCATCATGTTTCTAATCTGCTTCTACCTATGGTTTTGCTGTTGGACATGCAACTGACCTCTTTGCTTCATCTAAGTGTGCTAGTTATGCCTTACCTCTTTAGGGTCAGTATGCTCTTATGAATCAGTAACCTGACTTCACCCTGTTTTTTAATGCTTGTGTACTATTGCCTGGTTATACTATGCACCTATTGATTTGTTATCCTAAGTAGTCTTAATGCTCAATCATGTTTAGTATGAAATCCTATACTCTACTGAATCCCCTAAGCATTTCATATTCTGTAACTATGTCTAATTAGTACTCCTGAATCTGTGTGTTACTATCTGCACCAACTGCAAAGGACTTCTGCCTGTTATGTGTTCACCATACATGCTCTATTTGTCCCCAATACCCAATTAATCCTGTGTGAAGGTTTGTTCTCTGAGTGTTGCTGAACATGTTTGACTGGCCCGCTGTTTGTTTAATTACACAACTGTTTTCAAAAGTTGTTTTATTAAACAACTCTCTTATTTACAAAACTATTTCAACTAAGTCTCTTTTCACACTTCTTTCCTACTAAAACCTTTTCAAAACTATGTCAAGCACTCTCACTCTACTCTTAGGTCCTTAAGTTCTGCCCCTCCAATGTGTGACTGCTTAGGGATCCCTATGAGATCCCTCTGAACTCTGATGCATTGGAGCTGACACTTCCACAATGCACTTACTCAGTTATTGTGGTGAAATCTGGGTGTGAGCACTACCCGGGATCCCTTGAGGTCCTTAGGAAACTCTGACACACCCGGATATGAGAAAGGCTATGAAACATTTGGGCATTTGAGGTTCTGGAAATCTGGGCCTATTTTCAGGCTCCCTATAATGTAACTTCTTGTTTTTCTTTATCTATGTAATTCATTCAATATTGGTTCGTAATAATTATTGTAAACGAATATTGGGGTTGGCTAGTGAAAATGGGAGGGTAGCTATATATGTTATCAATATCAATGGGTAGAAACCATGACTTAGGTTTACATTTCTCATATGTGCATTAGAATCCATGTTTAGGACCAACACATTCTAAGCATGTCATGCATTAGATATCATGTTTTAGGTTTACTGTTTCAGCATCTCATTTGACCCTATTTATCACTTAGAAATCCTGCTTCTAGGCTAAATAATAGCATCAACATAAAAAATGTTGCTCCTGCACATCATGAAATTATGTTGTAACTTCCTGTGCATTATGAAATCATGCTTTAGGAATTCTGCAACCATTCTGCATCTCTATGTGCATAGTAGATACCATGCTTTAGGATCTCGCCCAGTCACACCTAGTTATACTACTGATGCATGAAAAGGGACATAAGACAGTCTCACATTTGATCATCCTGTTTTAAATAAACTGGTATTAATCCCTGTATTTTGCAACACTTAGACATCATGCTTTAGGATCTTGTCTAATAAAATGCCTCTTGTTTGTGTTTGAGTTGTGCTGTTTACGTGCATTATCTGTGGAGGTAAATCTGAGCCTCTTAAATGTTCTTTCCTGCCTTTATTTGCTAAAGTCCTATTTGTTCTTGCCCGTCGCCTAGTATTTTCTCCTTTTAAACCTTAGGGGTCTGTTTAGAACTGCCTATAGGTAGAGGTCCTAATTTCCTCCAGGACCATTAAGAAGGGACGGGTAACAACACACATAGAGGTCGTTAAACAACACTCGCTTAACTAGCCACTAAGAGATGGGAAAGGGTAGATATGGATATGATGACCAATACGCTAATGCCACGTGTAGCCCCTTTATGAGGAGTGATTACCGGGCATTGTACTGATGTGATCCTATAGGATAAACAACGTAGGACTCCCCTATCCCTTACATGTGTGTGCTTAGACTGTAAATCTTTTAAAACCTTATATATGTGCTTAGACTTTAAATCTTCTAAAAGTTTACTTCACATGTGTGCTTAGACTGTGAATCTTCCCAATCTGGTTATTCAAATCTCTGTTATAATGACCCTTAGTAGGTGCCTAACGCACCTTAATTCGTTAGGTGGCGACTCTTCAATTCCTTACATACCCCTTTTCCCAAAAGGAAATGAGTTATCCCAACAACGTCAAAAGCCCTGACAGATCCGAAAGGAGAGGGAAAAAGGGGGCGCGACACACGGGTGCCCAACTCAGTCTGTACGGCTCTCCAGAAATGCAAGGTGAACTGAGGACCTCTATCTGATATGATGGACACAGGCACACCGTACAACCAGACTATCTCCCGAATGTAGATCCGGGCCAACCTCTCTAAAGTATAAGCAGTGGCTACTGGAATGAAATGTGTCGACTTGGTCAACCTGTCTACAATAACCCAAACTGCATCGAACCTCCTCAAGGTCCGTGGCAACCCAACTACGAAGTTCATAGTGACGCGCTCCCATTTCCACTCAGGTATATGCATCTGCTGAAGTAGGCCTCCTGGCCTCTGGTGCTCATTCTTAACCTGTTGGCAATTTAGACATCTAACCACATTCTCCACTATGTCTTTCTTTATCCACCGCCACCAGTAGTGCTGCCTCAGGTCACATACATCTTCGTAGCACCAAGATGAATAGAATACTGTGAACTGTGAGCCTCCTCTAGAATCCTCTCCCTCAGGACATCAACATTAGGAACACATAGGCGACACTGAAGTCGCAGAACACCGTCCTCGCCAATAGAAATCTCCTTAGCACCACCCTGTAGTACTGTCTCCCTGAGAACTGCCAAGTGCGGATCATCAAACTGTCGAGCCTTGATCTGTCCCAATAATGAGGACTGAGCAACAACACATGCAAAAACTCGGCGGGGCTCTGAAATGTCCAGCCTCACAAGTCTTTTAGTCAAGGACTGAATGTCCAAAGCTAGCGGCCTCTCCTCTGCTGAAATAAATGCCAAGCTACCCATACTCTCTGCCTTCCTGCTTAAGGCATCTGCAACCACATTCACCTTGCCCGGATGATAAAGAATAGTGATGTCATAGTCCTTCAGTAACTCAAGCCATCTACGCTACCTCAAATTAAGATCCCGATTTGAGGTATAGTGCTGCAAGTTGCGGTGGTCTGTATAGACCTTACAAGAAACCCCATATAAGTAATGCCTCCAAATCATAAGAGCATGAACAATCGCTGCCAACTCCAAATCGTGCACGGGGTACTTCTTCTCATGAACCTTCAACTGACGTGAAGCATACACAATGACTCGTCCCTCCTGCATCAATACACATCCCAAGACAATGCGTGAAGCGTCTCAATAAACTGTATACATCCCTGAATCGGAAGGCAACACTAGAACTGGTGTCGTGGTCAAAGCTATCTTGAGCTCGTCTCACACTCGTCGGACCATCGGAATGGGGCATCCTTTTGGGTCACTCTAGTAAGAGGGGTTGCAATGGATGAAAAACCCTCCACAAATCGGTGATAATAACTTGCCAATCCCAAGAAACTCCTGATCTCGGTCGCTGAAGTAGGGCGTGGCCAACTCTGAACTGCCTCAATCTTCTTAGGATCCACCTTGATACCCTCTCCGGATACCACATGTCCCAAGAACGCCACAGAATCTAACCAACACTCACACTTGGAGAACTTAGCATACAACTTTTGTTCCTGCAAGGTCTGGAGCACTACTCTTAAATGTTGCTCGTGCTCCCCCAGGCTACGTGAGTAGATCAAGATGTCATCAATGAAGACAATGACAAAATAATCAATATAGGGCCTGGACACCCTATTCATCAAATCCATGAACATTGCTGGGGCATTAGTCAAACCAGAGGACATCACCAGGAACTCATAATGACCATATCTGGTATGGAAGGTAGTCTTCGGAACATCCGAGTCCCGAATCCTCAACTAATGGTATCCCGATCTCAAGTCAATATTAGAAAACACCCTAGCACCCTGCAACTAGTCAAACAAATTATCGATACGCGAAAACGGGTACTTGTTCTTGATGGTAACTTTGTTCAACTGGCGGTAGTCAATACACATCCGCATAATCCCATCCTTCTTCTTCTTCTTCGCAAATAATACTGGAGCACCCCACGACGATACACTAGGTCTGATAAACCCCTTAGCTAGAAACTCCTCAAGCTATTGTTTCAATTCCTTCGGAGCCATAAGGTATGGTGGAATAGATATAGGTTGGGTGCCTGGAGCTAAGTCAATGCAAAAATCAGTATCACGATCTGGTGGCATACCTGGAAGGTCTTAAGGAAACACATCGACAAACTCCCGAACCACTGGCACTGAATCAATCGTCGGAGACTCTGTGGTGGTGTCCCGCACATAAGCAAGATAAGCGAAACAACCCTTCTTGACCATACGTCGAGCCTTCAGAAAAGAAACAACCCGACTAGCTGCACTAACTGAGGAACCTCTCCACTCCAATCTCGGCAACTCAGGCATGGCTAAAGTAACAGTCTTGGCATGGCAATATAGAATGGCATGATAAGGAGATAACCAATACATGCCCAGGATGACCTCAAAATCAGTCATATCAAGTAACAAGAATTATGCTCCGATCTTGAACCCACAGAATGTGACTACAGATGACCGATAGATCCGGTCCACAACCAGGGAGTCGCCCACCAGAGTAGACACATAAACGGGAGTACCCAAGGACTCACGATGAATATCAAGGAAATGAGCAAACAAAGATGATACATATGAATAGGTAGACCCTGGATCAAATAATACTGAAGCCTCCCTACCGCGGGCGGAGATAATACACGTGATAACGGTGTTTGAGGCCAATGCATCTGGTCTAGCCGAAAAAGCATAGAATCTGGCTGGAGTGCTGGTTGGCTGGCCTCCACCCGACTGAATAACAGCTGGCTGAGCTCCCCTTGTCTGGCCTCCACCAATAGGATGACCCCTACCCACCTGTCCTCCACCTCTAGGTGGCCGGACTGCTGGTGCTGAAATCATAGGCTGATGACCCTGCTGCACTGCCTTACCCCAACGTCTGGGACAAGTCCTCTTTATGTGACCCGGATCTCCACACTCATAACAACCTATCGGCACCATAGTCCACTGCTATTAGTTTAGTGAGATCCACTTAATTTTATAAAACCTTTTTAAATATACTTGAGTTTTTGTCACAAAGCATGAGAAGATAACAAATATCAAAGGCAAATTTTAATTTCAATGATCAAGAAGTTAAATTTAAATAGTTACATTTCCAAAAGAATAGTCTACCAATGTGTGTGCCAGGAACTAGTGTCACAAGTGTACATGCATCTAGTAGAAGGAAATCAAAAGAATATATCTATCCTACTGTCTGAATGGATATAGACAGAATAACAAAAGGGAAAGACTCTAAAGTGCTTCTGAACGAAATCAAGAGAGGCAACTCACCGTGGAATCTCCGATCTCGAGAAGTCAAAAACGTGCTCCTGGATGATAACAAGATGCACCTGCCTCAGAACCTGTACATTTAAGTACAGAAGTGTAGCATGAGTACATAAACACTATGTACCCAGTAAGTATCCAGTCTAATCTCGAAGAAGTAGTGACGAGAGGTCGGCTTGACACTTACTAGGGCCAAACAATTTATTTAAATATAAGGCTAAGCATGAATATCAAAGCTGAATAACAATAAAGACAAGAAATGACAAGTCTTTCCACAAGTACATTTATGTGTCAATTCCTATCAAACATGTTGCTAATTTAATCTCCAGGGCATCCTAACAGTTTAACAATCACAGAAAAATATACAAAGCAACATGCCGAGGGCGTATGGCCCGATCCAACAAAATAATAAATGTGCACTGCCGAAGGGTCGAACGACGCGAATCATAGATGCATCTATTACCCCGCTCGCGAATCATACATGCGACGCAGTCAAATATAAGTAATAGAGTTACCCCGCTTGCGAATCATACATGCGACGGAGGAACTCATAGGTACACACATTCAAGCAGTCAATCCAGGATTTAACAGGAAAATAATTACCCAAGGAAACGACAAATTTCTCTTTTAATAGTCAAGAAGATGGCGTTCAATCCTTTTAGAAGCTCATTTTCCAAGTTCGATATGATTTAAGCATTTTAAATTTATCAGTAAAATTACAAGTACGGCAAGTAAAACATGTTTTTGGGTCCTAGACTATCTGGACATAAGCATAATAGTAGCTACGCACGGACTCTCGTCACCTCGCGCGTACGTAGCCCCCTCAAATAGTAGCACATAATTTATCAAATCACCTATGGGGGAAAATTCCCTCTTACAAGGTTAGAAAGGAGACTTACCTTGCTTCGAGCCTACTTCCAACTTAAGAATGTACCCGAATCTCCAAATTTGTCGCCCCGCAACTCGAAACTAACCAAACATCACATAAACTAATCAATCTATGCTCAAAGATTCACAATTTCCCTATTTAAATAGTTACCCAACCTAGTTTACAAGATTCCTAAAATTCACCCCTAGACCCACATGCTCGGATTCCGGATCTTTTTAAGGGAAGTTGTTACCCATAACCTAAGGATCAATAATATATGATTTTTACTAGATTCCATAACAAATTTCGTGGTCCTTTTTTTTTCAAAATCCTAGGTTTTACTCTAAACCCTTAATTTTCACTAATATTTGTGTGTTAATCTATCCATAAACTAAGTAATAAACTCACATTATGTAGGAAATTCATTACCTCAAGGTTCTAAGTCGAAATCCCTGCTTTAGGAGCTCCTAAATCTCCCAAGGTTGTAATAAATGACCTCAAAGCCTAAGTCTCAACTTTAAAACGACATCACTGCCTCCAGTGCTTTCATACCTGTAGCGAGTGGACCGCACCTGCAGACCAAGGTCCGCATCTGCGGTAAGGGAGGGGCTTGCATGGATCGCACATGCGAAAGGGGGCCCGCACTTGCGGCTCCGCTTCTGCGAAGAAAGGACCGCATCTGCGGATCCTGGGCACCCTATCGATGGCCGCCTCTACGAGGCTTCGACCACATTTGTGGTCTCACACCTGCGGCTGGCCAATCACAGGTGTGGTCGCACTAGATCTAGTGCACCACCAGCTCTTTTAGAGCTTGAACTTTCCTCGCGCAACATTTGAATGGCATCCGGGGCCACCGAGGCCACCGAGGCCCCGCCCAAACATACCAACAAGTTCAAATCATAAAACAGACTCGTTCGAACCTTCGAAACGCCCGAAACAACTTTAAATCTAAGAATCATACCTCAAAACCAACTTAATTCAACTTATAAACTTTAAATTCTTAAATCCACTTCCAACACGCCGAAACGTACTTATACTACTCGGAACGACACCAAATTTTGTGAGCAAGTCATAAATGACACTACAGAACTATTCCCGGTCTTGAAATTCCGTTCGGACTTCGATATCACTAAAACACGTTCCAAACCTCAATTTTTGAACTTCAAGAATCATATTTTACTATCTAGCGTTGAAATGCTCCCGAGTCATCCAAAACCCATTCCGAACATACCCCTAAGTCCGAAATCATCATACGAACCTATTGGAACCTTCAAATCTTGATACTGAGGTCGTTACTAAAAATATTGACCGAAGTCAAACTTGGCCTTTAAGGCCAACCTTAAGGAACTAAGTGTTCTAATTCCAACCCAAACTCTTCCACATCCCGAATCAACCATCCCCGCAAGTCATAAACCAGTAAAAGCAAGTACGAAAAGTCTTATTTAGGAGAACGAGGTTCTAGAAAGTAAAACAACCGGTCGGGTCGTTACAATAGCTAAACCCGAACGCAATGATATCGCTTTTCACTGGAGAGAATGATCCTCATAACGATAAAATTAATGCCGACATCCGGTAGCATTCAATGAAGAATATTCTATAGCATTAAGTGCATGATCCGTTACAAAAAATATGGCATTCATTGCCCGCAGTTATACATCCTTCAATGGCCCTCATAATATCATTAAAGAGGTTCTTAATCCTAGGACCTTGTTCCCTAGGTACAATTACAAATAGTGAGCTATACTATCATTGTAAAGGGGACAAATTTTCTGATAAGCATACATTATATTCTATCAAAAGCTCAATAACATTTTACTTTCTTGCTTATTTGTATTGTTCTTATCACTTTCGGTAGCTCTGCAGTCGGAGACAAGATAAATGTCGTCTATTTCAGTTCTAAGGCTAAGTCTTATATTTTTGTCTAATTCATATATTATTTTGGATCAAGTTAATTCACTTGTCTATAAATCACGTATAAATTCAATTGTACCATTTTACGAACAAACAATTTGGTGCCCGCCGTGGGACATAGATAATCGTGTAATTGAATTGATCCCTGCATCTGTTACTAACTTGTTTGATTCTTTGGTCTTAGCAAAAATCATTAAAAATAGATAATGGTGTCAACAACACACACAACGTTGAGGCCCAAGGAAATCAACCTCAGCACAAGGATTCAATCAATGATACCCACAATGAGGCGAATGAGGCCACGCCGGTCCATGACGATCGATATCCACGACATGCTCGGGAGGCAATTTTTGATGATGCTGAAAAAGGGCACGTCGTCGAAGCGGTCAGGGTCTTGCAAGAGCAGCATGAGGCCATTATAGGCCATCTCAAATGACATGATAAGGTCATGACAGTGCTGAAACAGGAATTGTCAGGCACTTCCAACAACGCGAATGGGCGAGGCCTAGTTCTTCCCGGTGATCCCACAAACAAAATGACGCAGAGGGTCGAAAACAACACCCTGATAGGCAATGTCAGCATCGATGTTGTGTGTGTGGGGGGGGGGGAACAAATCCGATCACAACAACGAGAGTGATACCTTTAAAATCGAACTCATGCAATTTATGAGGGATGTAAATGCCCGTATGGATCAAATTCCGGGTGCACCGCCGATGCCGAAAAGGGACAGACTTAAACAAGTACACACAATTTCCGTATAAACCAAGTGTGACACCAGAACTAATCCCGAAGTGGTTTAAAATGCCAGATGTGCCGAAGTATGATGGGACTTTGGATTTTCAGGAGCATATCACCACCTATACAACGGCGGTGAAGGGAAACAATTTAGCTCCCCACGAGATTGAGTTCACTTTTGCCCGACTATTTCATAGACTCTTTTGAGATGCTCGCGAATTCTTTTATCAAGACCCATGTTGGGGCCAGAAAAGTACAAGCTCGAAACGCCGATATATCAAAAATTGCATAGGGAGAGTTTGAGTTGCTGCAGTAGTTTGTAACCAAGTTCCAAAAGGAAAGGATATTGCTACCATCCGTTCCGTACGAATGGGCGACCAAAACGTTCACCAAAGGTCTGAATCCAAGAAGTTCCGACGCTTTCCAGAAATTGAAAGAAAGTTTGCTCGAGTTCCAAGAAATAACTTGGGTGAATGTTCACAATCAATACGAGTCAAAAATAAGGATTGAAGATGATAAGCTTGGGTTTCCAGCATCGGTTAAAGGTCAGGACAGGGATAAAAATAAGGAGAAATTGAAAGACGATTTCGATATGGATCGACTGTCTTCGAGGAGTCGATTTTTGCCCTATGAATGGGCCTAAGGATGTGGCAGAGGTTTTGGTCGTCGGATAGATTCGCTAACAATAGGAGAACCGATCATGGCCAAAACAATGGGTCATTGCAGAACAAGTAAACTTCATATTCTTCCTACCCAGACTTTCGGAATACAACTTCAATGTCAGTATAGTGGAGCTAGTATCGGTTATGAGGAACAATAAAGAAGCATGATTCCCGAAGCCAATGAGATCTGATCCGGTCAGAGGGAACCTAATTTATGGTGCGAATACCATAGGATAAATGGTCACTGAAGTGGGAACTTTCCGCATCTGCGCGAAGAGGTGGCGACATTGCTGAAAAATGGCCACCTCAGGAATGTTTAAGCGACTGGGCTAATAAAATTTACGGTCGCAATTGTGATAATGCAGAGCCTTCAAAAGCAGGAGATGATCCCGCACGCTTTACGATCAACATTGTTTTGGGGGGCGAGGGGACGCTATTAATGGGGTTACATTTTCGGCGGTGAAAAAGAAAGTAAAACAGTCTGGGAAGTTGCTGAAGATGATATCACTTTTGCGGAGGAAGACGCTGATGGACTGCTGCTACCGCATAACGACGGCCCTGGTAATTTCTCTAAATGACTTAGATCTTAAGATTAAACGTGTTCTGGTGGATCCACAAAGTTCGGTCAGTATCATCTAATGGAGAGTGTTGGAGCAAGCCAAGCTCATCAGAAGTATCATTTCGGCCACAAAACTCCTCGCTGTGTTCAACCTAGAAAAAGTGACAACTCGGGGAGAAATCGTGCTAACCACAAATGCCTATTGGGGTGATGAAGACGACCTATTTTGAGGTAGTGGACGGAGACATGGTTTACAATATCATCTTGGGGAGACCATGGCTGCACAAAATGAAGGTTGTGCCGTAAACATATCATCAGCCGCTAAAATTTCCAACTCCCGAAGAAGTTAAACAAATAAAAGGTGTCCAACCGAAAAAAGGGAGATGAATGCAATCTCAGTCTCCAGTAGCAAAGGGAAGGAGCATGCGACATAATAATTACAGGAGTCGGTGCCTGTTCCCTAGCCCAGTGAAGCTAACCAGGGGGAAGGGGCGTTAGAATCCTATTAGGTGCTAAGGTATTTCCATGTACCAGAAGATTCGGACGCAACAAAGTCCACAACAGAAGAACTTGAGCAAGTTGCATTGTTCGAGAAATTCTTGAAGCGGAAATTCTACTTAGCGACAGGACTGCACCCCGAACTCAGGTATGGATTTATTGAATTTCTTAAATTTAATATTGACTGTGTCGCGTGGTCACATGCGGATATGACAGGTTTCCCGCCGGAAGTGGCCGTACACAAGCTAAGTTTGGATCCTAGCATTCCTCCGGCAAAATAGAAAAAATGTCTTATTGTCGAGGCCAAAAATAAATTCATCAAAGAAGAGGTAAATCACCTGCTTGATATCGGCTCAATTTGAGAGGTAAAGTATCCCGACTGACTAGCTAATGTAGTAGTAGTTCCAAAGAAAATAATAAATTTTGCATGTGCGTAGACTATAAGGACTTAAATAAGGCGTGCCCAAAATATTTGTTCCCATTGCCAAACATTGATCAAATTATTTATGCAATGGCCAAGCACGAGTTAATGAGTTTCCTCGATACTTACTCCGGGCACAATCAAATCAAAATGGACCCAGAGGATCAGGAAAAAACTTTGTTCATCACAAATTTTGGCACATATTGCTACGATGTGATGCCCTTTGGGCTAAAGGACGCATGAGCCACTTATCAATGGCTCGTGAACAAGATGTTTGAAAAGAAAATAGGGAAACCCATGGAAGTATACATAGATTATATGCTTGGTAAGTCTTTGAACGCAGGTGATCATCTCAAACACTTGTAAGAAACTTTTGACATCTTAGGGAAACACAACAAGAAGCTTAACCCCAAGAAGTTCGCGTTCGAGATCAGCTCTAGTAGGTTCCTAGGATTCGTGGTGTCACAAAGGGGGATCAAGGTTAACCCCGATAAAATCAAGGCCATCAAAGACATCCCGGACCAGCTATCATGCGTAAAAGAAGTTCAAAGGCTAACAGGGAGATTGTCCGCTTTGAGCAGACCCATTTCCCGATCTTCGGAGAAATGCCATCATTTCTTCTCGCTGCTCAAAAATAATAACAACTTCGAATGAACCATGGAATGTCAACATGCTTTGAGGGATTTGAAAAGGTATTTTTCAAGTCCTCCGTTACTATCAAAACCGGAAGAAGTCGAAAAACTATTGGTCTACTTAGCAGTCTTGGAGGTAGTGGTAAGTGTTGTTTTAGTCTGTGTGGATGAAGGTACACAATCTCCTATCTATTATGTTAGTAAAATTTTAACGGGAGCAGAAAGTCGCTACCCACATTTGGAAAAACTGGCCTTAGCTCTCGCAGTCGCGGCTCAAAAACTAAGGCCTTATTTCCAATGTCATATGATAGCTGCGGTGACCAATTTTCCCGTGTAGAATATCCTTCATAAACCCGAACCTTTGGGTAGGCTAGCAAGTGGTCTATCGAAATGAGTGAATTTGACATAGAATATAAACCTATGACTGCGATTAAGAGACAAGGTTTGGACGACTTTGTGACCAATTTCACTCCGGGATTGTTACCTTTGGCAACCAAAGAAGCAAAGATAGTGTCAAAATCAACATCAGGAGTTTGGACCCTATTCACAGATGGAGCTCCCAACGTAAAAGGGACCGGGCTTGGCATAATACTAATCACGCCTTCGAGGGAAACCCTAAGGCAGGCCATAAGAACGGCCCCGCTGACTAATAATGAGGCGGAGTATGAAGCTTTGATTGCAGGGCTCAAATTGGCCCGATGACTGGACTCTGAGGTCATAGAAATCTAATGCGACTACCAATTGGTGGTAAATCAGGTCTACGAGATCTTCGAAGATAATGAGGAACGCATGCAACAACACGTAATGAAGGCTCAGGCTCTGCTCGATTAGTTCCGGGAATGGTCAATCACGCATATCCCGAGGGAAGAAATTGTAGAAGCAAATGCATTAGCTAACCTCAGATCGTCCACAGAAATGAAAATAACAGACTCCAGTACAGTCGTATAGCTTATGCACTCGATACTGGACGCAAATAGCTATTACGAGGTAAACGCGACTAAATTGGTCTCGGACTGGAGAAATGAAATTATTGATTATCTCAAACATGGAAACTGCCTGAGGATCCTAAGGCATCTTGGGCGCTATGAACTAAGGCCGAACGATATAGTTTCAAAGGAGGTCAATTATGCATAAAATCTTTCCAAGGCTCTTTGGTCCAATTTTTGGGAGCCTCCGAAGCTAACTATGTTATGCGAGAAGTCCATGAGGGGATCTGTGGAAATCACTCAAGAGCAGCTTCCTTAGTACTAAAATTAATAAGTACAAGATACTATTGGCCCTCGATGGAGCAAGACGCCAAAGATTATGTTCGAAATGAGATAAATGTCAAAGATATGCACTGTTGGTAAATCAACCGGCAGATCTACTGCACTCAGTTCTGTCACCATGGTCGTTCATAAAGTGGGGAATGGATATCGTCAGACCACTGCCACCGGCTCCCGGTAAGGTGAAATTTCTTTTGATTTTAACTGACTATTTTTCTAAGGGGGTTGAAGCAGGTCCTTATCAAAAGATCGGCGATCATGAAGTAGTAGATTTCTTGTGGGAGAACATAATTTGCATATTTAGGATACCAAAATAAATAACTTGCGGCAATGGGTCACAATTTATAGGTGCAAAAATCACAAAATTTCTCGAAGACTTGAAAATCAAGAGGACCACATCATTACCTTATCATTTGAGCGCAAACGGCCAAGAAGAATCAACGAAACAAAGAGATCATACAAAATCTCAAAAAGAGATTGGAAGTAGCGAAATGAAAATGGCCCGAAGAGCTTCTAGGTGTACTATGGGCGTACCGACAACAACCAAATCAAGCATAGGGAAAACTCCTTTTTCTCTTGTGTACGGGGCAGAAGCCATGATCCCGGTGGAAGTAGGAGAACCTACCATTAGATATTTCCGGTCAAATGAAGAAGCAAACAATGAAACAATGTTAGTCAATTTAGAGATTCTTGACGAACAAGGGACTTGGCGCATATAAGGATGGTATCTCAAAAGTAGCGAATAGAGAGATACTATAATCAAAGGGCCAACCTCCGATATTTCAAAGTAGGAGACTTGGTTTTAAGGAAAGTAACTCATAACACCCGCGAACTCAATACGGGAAAGATAGGTCCAACATGGGGAGGCCCCTACCAGGTTTCAGCTATCGTCGAGAATGGGTCATACAAGTCAGAGAATCAAGATGGAGAAAAGTTTCCAAGCAACTGGAACGTGGCACACCTCAAGAGATACTATTGTTTATGAACATCACATGTACTGAAAGTATGTGTTGCACTCTCTTTTCCTTCATATTGTTTTTATCCCAATTGGTTTTTTTGGCAAGGTTTTTAATGAGACAGTAACGGAAAGCATACTATGAAGGATGTTTCAATGGAAATAATAAGACCTTCAAATGACAAGGCACACAAGTGAAGAACCACTGCGGAGCGATTGGGTTTGGTCGATAGTAAAGTTCCTACCGGAAAGTTGAGTTTGCTATCGAACAGAGATAGCCACGGGGGGATTATTAGATAATATTTGGCTTGATAGCATAAATTCCTAAGGGGAAGTGAAGTTTGTTACCGAACTGAAGATTATCTAGCAATACACTAGTGGAATCCTCAAAGGTGTTAAACTCCTAGTTTTCTAATTCGCATTCTTCGCATTCGAACACTGGGGGTGTGATATGAGGATATGGTAAAAACGACTACCACTTCGACCAGAATACGAAACCCGAAAACATATTTGTATCATTAGGATCGGGGACTGCACAACCAGCCCCGTAGAAATAAGTTGTACAAGTTAGCCACAAGAAATGTAAATTTCTTTTTAGCACAATGAATGCTTATGTATTTTTAAAAATGGAAGGAACAAAGTAAATTCCTTTTATTTCTATATTGTTTCTTGTCCGAATGATGAATTGATTTTATCATTTAAAAGTTAATCAAGTACTTCAAATTCTAGTGGCGCAATGACTATGAGACGTCCTCTTCAAGAGAACCGTAAACATAAGAAGGCCCTCTCTTATGAAAACCCTCACGTTGAAGGATTGATTTCAGAAGAACTTATGCCCAGAATCCAAAGGCTTTCAGGGGAGAATACACCTAAAGCCTTGCATGATCAGACGCGAACAGTAAAACTTGTGCAAACACTTAAACAAAAAAATATGCAAAGAGCAAACTTGCACAAACACTTAAACAAAAAAGACGCAAAGAGCAAACTTGCGCAAATGTTCAAACGAAAGTACGTAGAAAGGGAAACTTATATGATATTTGAGTAAAAAATGTTTTTACTTACAATAAACGTGCCAAACGGCACCAATACAAAAGTTTGAAAAGGAAATCAAGGACTAAGCTCTTGCATCTCCAGAACCCAGAGGAAAAAAAGAAGCATCCGTGCCCTCTGGAGAAGTGAATAGATCTGCCGCCAATTCGATATCACGGCCTTCGTCATTTTGTCCTTCAGCATCATCGCCTTCTAGTTCCTCTTCAGTTCTAGAGAACTCAGAACCGTAACCAGAAGAATCGATAGCATCAGACCTGGCCGGAAGACCTCTTTTAGCAGCCAACTCCAGCTCACAGGCTTTAACAATTTCGGCATCAAATTCAATGACACCCGCTTTAGCCTATTACACAATTTTTCTCCTTATGCTGTACATAGCATATATTCTTTCAACAACGAGGGAAGACGCTCGACGCTTGAGTTCTTCTTTAAGTTGGTCTACCTCGGCAGAAAGGCTTTCTCGCGCTGCTCTAACAGACCAGAGTCTGACGTCGAGATCACGGATAGTAGAGATGAAAAGTCTATTATGTTAAATGGTCTTTTTATGCTTCTTCTCCAATTGGGCATATCTCACCTCGACGGAAGCAAGATCTTCAGTTTTGGAGTTTAAGGTCGCCTCCAAATTGTTCAATTTTTCAGCAGACGCAGCCTCATGATCGGATGCAGCAAGAATGACATTACAGATTTCAACACATTTTTCTCTAGCTTCTTCAAATTGAGTCCTCAACGGGGAAACTTTTTGGCTTAGGGTCTCCACATGTTTCTCACTTTCCTTCAACCGAGCCTCCAACACAATGGCCTCAGCTTCCAGCTCTGAGAGATAAAAAACAGTTTGGTCCCGCTCAGCCAAAAGTTGATCCCTCACAGAGGTAAGTTCCTCCTTATCTCAAATAAAATTTTGGAGATCCTAGGAAGCAAGGAAGAATATACCGCTGCTGCATTGTGCATAGCATTATTCAACAAGCATTCTCCCGAGAGAGCTTGTATATTTTCCCTATCTTTGTCTGAAGCTAAAGACTAGCAGATAGTTTGCAAGTTCCACCGGCTGGGACAACATGTGGCATCGGGTTGAGGCCGAGAGAGTAACGCTCCTCCTCCTTTACAGATCTTCTGAGGGGCCAGCATAATTTAGCCCAAAGTTCCCATGAACTGGGGATTGAGGGAGAGGTACATCCTCTTCTCGGGCAGTTGCGGCCGGTGGAGATGATGTACCAGTTGGTGGTAGTGAAGGAATATTTGGTGAAGAAGGAAATGAAGTTGATGGCATTGAAGGATGAGAAGTGGCTGCGGCAAGCGCATTGCTGGTTGTTGGTTGCTAATCAACCAAACATGGCAAGAACCATGTACTCAACTGAACGATACCGAGCATGGCAACAGGGATTCGGAAGCGAGAGTTAGCATTTTCTACCATCTCATACCCCCCCCCCCAGAGTGCCGAGGAATCTTCCTCAGTTGGTGTAACTAACTCAACAGATTGAGCAGTCTGTTGAGCTGAGGAAGGTCTTTGTCTTCTATGTAGAGAAGCCACATCCTCACTGGCTTCCCCATCATCGTCAATCATGATGGTGTCTATGGTCGGCCCGAGTGAGGGGCTCATCATCACAACTTTCGGAGATGACTCGGGAGTGGCGCTCTTTGCTTTTTTTATTTTTTACCCCGACTGTGGAGAAACATCTTCTTTTTCGGTGATTGTTCTCCGGATGGGGACTCCGAGAAGAAGCACTCATACTAGAAGCATGCCTGGAGACAAGATGAGTTTGTATTACCATGATTTTGAATCGAACATGAGAGAAAATTTAAACAACTTCCTTATACGAAAAGGTAAAAATAAGATGAGTTTGTATTACCATGATTTTTGGCCGTCCACCTATATTTAAGGGTCTTTCCACGTACGGGTCTCGGGCATAGTAACGTCCAAAAGTTTCTAGACCCACTGGCCTAGGCCTTCAACCCTAGGTGGAACCGACCGAGTCACTAAAATAAGAAAAAGAAGAAGGGTTAATAACGATATGGAATGATCTTTAACGCAAGAAAAGACAAATTGTGAACTTACGAGTGCGGTTCTATAATTCCAGAAAATATGAAGCCGTAGCCAGAACGATGTCCCTGGTGGTAACTAAAATGAATCGTTTCATCCACCCACAGTCATTATCATCATCCATGCTGAATAGTAGAGCGTGGTGGTCGTGCTTGCTAAAATTTATCATTCCCCCGCGGAAGATCTTGGGGGAATAGAGGTTCATCAATCGATCTAGGGTTAGATCTTAGCCCGTCTCTTGGCACAGGTTCCAAGGACAAGTGTCTGTTCGCCACACAAAAGGACTTACCTTACATGTGCCAAGCACACCTGGTAGCGGATGTAGAACTCCACGATGACGGAGTCAAGCTCTCAACTCAAAGATAAATGTCCCAAGGTGAAGGGATACATGTAAAAATACGTAAAACCCTTCCTGGGTAAGGTTAACCACTCCGCCAGATCAGGAGCGATAATGTCTAAATCTTGGTAATGGCAGTCTTCCTTCATGGCTGGAATACTAGAAAGACGATTGTAAGAAGGATATATGCTAATGGACCACGTACGAGGGTGAGCAGGAGGGTACTTCTCTTCGAATTATTTGGTGGTGATAAGACGCTTTGAGATGATGGAGCTCACTGTAGGAGGAGCAGCATCATCAACTTTTACATTTGTTCTTTGAAGAACTAGGGTTTCTGGAAGAAGAGGCCATTTTTTATCAGAAAGGAAAGAAGGTTTTATTCGAAGAAGAAGGTTAAATAAAGGTTGAAGACAAAGTACGAGTTGAGTAAAGAGAGTTTGAGAAAATATAGAGAATTATGAAGTGTAAATAAAGAGGTTTGATACGTACAAGTAAAGGTTTATGCCACTAAAATCATTGCAATAATTACCTTAGTAACATGCAAAAGCGATGCTAAATCAGGGGATGACGCATGATCGGGCATTAAACGCGGAGAGATGTGCGTCAAATCAACCGTCAGAAACTTTCAAAGGGGATCATAGAATTTCCCGCCAAAAAAGGTATTTTTACCAACTTCCCGGCAACACAAAGTTATGCCATCAGAAAGCAGGGGGACTATCTTTATGGAGTAAAATAAGTTCATATTTAATGATCGCATTAGAAAGAAGCACGTGGAATCGAAGGCAGAAGATAGGTAAACCCGAAGGCAATTCTCTCGCTTGTCACCCGAGAGAATGATACTCATAACAACAAAATTAATTCCGCCATGCAGTAGCATTCAATGAAGAATATTCTACAGTATTAAGTGCATGATCTGTTACAGAGAATATGGCATTCACTGCCCGCTATTATACATCCTTCAATGGCCCTCATAATTGTCATTAAAGAGGAGCTTAATCCTAGGACCTTGTTTCCTAGGTGCAACTATAAATAGTGAGCTCTACTATTGATGAGCTTAAAACACACACCTAACTATGCTTGCTAGTCAAAGATAGTATAGTATAATATCCTATCCACAGGGATTAGAGTTAAACAGTTTTTGCAGTTCGTAGCTAAATTTCTATCCAAGAAGATCAAAAGATGAGAATTATGTGAATTATGACTAAAATTAACTAAGAATCTAGAGCTAATTGACTAATGACAATCGCAACAAAAGTAAGCAAAGAAGATATCAATGGGAGGAAATAGGAGTTGATTGGATAGATACAAGATAATTGTTTAAGATTTAACTCTAATTCATTCACTTTTAATGTTCAAGTGATTTTCTCTCGAATTCACTCGATTATTAGTTCAAACGTTTAGTAGAAACTCCTCTCTAGATTAAGTCTCAACATAAAAGTATGAACCAATTTAAGCTCGGTGAAGATATGCAAGAATTCATAGTGGATTGGTGCTTTGGAGAACCTCTTCGATTATCCTCCTAACTAGGTTTAATCAACAATTCAGCTAGCCTCCTTCAATTACTATGAAGAATTAATGAATTCAACCAACAAGATAATGCAAAGATATCACAAGTTATGCCTCTCTCGATTACATGAACATGTGAATATAGATGCAACAATTAAATCATCTAAAACGATTCAATATATAAAAATTAGAGTTAATATCCACAAACTATCATCAATACACCAAATCCATCAAACCCTAAAGGGAACTACCCCATAGATATGGAGAAACTCATCACAAATAAAGTTAAAGTAATGGAAAACATAAAACGATCCAAACTCGTGCCTTGAGTGAAGATTGAATGATGAATTACTTGTGCTTTCGCTTCTCCACCTTCTCCTTAACCTCCTTAGGTCTTGGATGTGTCAAAAGCCAAAAAAATAATATTTTTCCATGTATTTATACTAAGTAGGGTCGGATCCAGACGAAAACACTTTCTCCTGTGCGAAATAGGAAAATACTCTATAGAAATTGCACAGGGGCGCCACATGGGACGACGCTCCATGCGGGGCATTAGTGGAAATTTCCAGAGAGTTGTTTTTAACGGGATGCAGAGATTTACACAAGCGCAGCGTGCTGCCGCGCCAGTTCATTTTTCTCAGAGTAGCTTTTTTCTTCAATTTTGACATTCAGACTTGGTCCTCGACCCCCGAACGCGATCCCGACGTAATCCCTTGGGCTTTTTCTCAGACTTCAAAGCTCCAAGTCACTCAAATTTATTTTGTAATATCATAGCTTGGAATCCTCCTACGAGGCATAAAACATATAATTAGTACAAACACTAGCGATTAAAGCTCAAACTCAATTAAAGTGCAGTAATTAGAGTGTGATAAGCGACTAAAACATGAGATTATAGCCTACCATCAACACCCCACACTTAAACCATTGCTCGTCCTCTAGCAATCAAACTAAACTTCATATAGACACGACCTTTTTAAAAAACTCTCATAATTCATCACATCAAGAATATTTAAAATAGATTAAGTACAATACCGTAACATCATAGCCTCAAAATTTGACTCAAAAGCACCACACATTATTTATAACTCGCTCACTTACTCTAACATAGAGGTCAAGCATTATCTTTCCTTCGTAAATCAAGTGCCCTCACCTTAATAGAGAGTAGTTCCACACACAATAAATTTAAGAACATTTAGGAACTCAAGATAGAATGAGTTCACTCATTCTCAGAAATAGCATTCATATGCTACAAAAGATGAACGATAGGCTTGACCATAGTGTACTAATCTACTAATCGAGCTCATTCAGTCAAGGATCAAGTTGGACTTTAATTAGTTGTAATGTAGGTTGCGGGACGAGTTGGATACATTTAGATATAAGAGTGACTACACCCCCCCCCCAAGCACTTTAATACATACATTTCATTGTTCAAAACCGCACACTTATGTCAAACCATAACTCCACCTTCACATCAATATACATCAACTCCCAACTCCTTTAAGCAAAATACATTAAGGTTTACCACTATCAAAGAACATTTTTGCACAAAAATACAATATTACTTTTTTTCTTTTTCTTCTTTTTTTCAATTGAAGTGGCTCTTATTCTTTTAAAATAGTGCATCTTTATCCTTATTTAATTAGTTCCACTCAAACACCAAACCAACCACACCACACTTTAACTTTTGCAAAGTTCATATCAAATTCAAGTGCTCACGAGAGGTAAATGGTTCAAATAAATGGTCAATTCAAATAAATGGGTAAGGTTTATAAGGTGTTTTCCAAAGAAATAGGATTACAGTCCCCAAGGGGTTAACTAAGATACATGACAATTAGGTGGGTAAAAGCATATAACTGGCTCAACAAAGAAATGCCTATATCACTTTTAAGACTGAATAAAACTACTATTTCACTTTATAAACACACGAGGCAAGTTCTAGACATCAAATGCAATGCACAGAATAACACAAAACCTCACACCCATATGAAACATAACTCACTCGGGATTGGACTCATCAAGACACTCTAGTCAAAGAATTTAAGCAAAGTTATGATCATACAAATTAAGGTTCCTATGCAAGAGTCAAAAACTGAGCCTAAGCATCACAACTAAAGTACTCACTATTCTCAAGGCGTAATAAAGTTAAGAGATATTGTCTTCAATTCAAATCACAACACAATATTTCCTACTTCTAACAAAAAGAAAAACTAACTACACCCGGTTCAAACAAAACCCTTGGAAAAGAACCGCGACACAAAGAAAAACCAAGAGGGAATTAATACACTAACTACAAAAGAAATTTTTTTTGTCTTTTTTTGACTTTAATCCCTCAAGAAACCTATCGAATGATATCCATCGTCAGGACAAATCAAAAGTTTTTAAAATTTTTATGGTTTTTCCAAATTTTTTATCTCTAATTACTACAACAGCAGAAACTAAAATATACCTACAACATATGATTACCCCCTACCCAACACTTTAAGTTGTGGCATGCCCCTATGACACACAATTAAAAAGCATAAGGTATATGAAACTCCCCTGAACATCTAGTCGGGGTCTAAGTCGAAGTCGGGCTCCATTCCACGTGCCCGAACTAATGCACACATCCACGCAGACAGTTTCTTCTTAGCCTTCTTGGGGTACACCCCTCACTTATATTTCTCACTCGCTGCAGCTGTCTCTTTTGAGCTCTTCACTTTACACTCAACACTTGCAGCTGGCTTCTCCTTTTTCTCCCCCGTTTCTACATTCATCTCAAAAGTTACAGTCTTTCACCCACTCTAAGCATGAGTCTTCTCTCGTGTATATCTAAGATTTCTCTACCCGTTGCTAAGAATGGTCTTCCTAAGATGAGCGGGACCTCCTTGTTCTCCTCCATATTCAACACTATAAAATATACACGAAATACAAACTTATCTACACGAACTAATACATCTTCTACTATCCTCTCGGATATCAGAGTCGTTTGATCAGCCAACTGCAAAGATATTGGTACTGACCTTATCTCTTCAATATCATTCTCCAATTTCCAGTAAATAGACAAAGGTATTAGATTAATTGAGGCACCAAAATCACATAAAGACTTCTCAAATTTAATAGAGCCTAAAGAGCAAGGTATAGTAAAACTCCCTGGATCTCCATACTTTTATGGGAGTTTGTTTGCAAGATTGCGCTGCAATGCTCTGTGAGCTTGACTACTGATGTCTCCTCGATCTTCCTTTACTTTGTAAGGATTTCCTTCAAGAATTTTGCATAATGGGAAAGCACCTCTGTGAATGACACATTTACATTAACCTATTTCAGCATATCTAGAAATCTCTCAAATTTTTTCTCTAGCTTCTCTATATAAAGCTTTTAGGGAAAAGGTAAAGCATGCATGTTCTTGCTCTCTTCGGATTCATCCCTTCTTGAATTCTCTTCGTTCTTCTTTTTGTCAACTCCCTTCGTGACTTTCTTCTTCTTATCAACTTCAATTTCCAACTGCTACCCACTTTCTTTTTCAAGCTCCCCATCTTTTTGGACTGAGATGGGATCTTACACTACTTGTCCACTTCTTAGATTTACATCTTTTACCGTCTCCTTGGGGTGTCTTTCAGTATTAGCTGGCAAAGTACTTAGGATCCATTCAGATAATATTGTAGTAATTTGTCCCACTTGTCTCTCCAGACTCCCAAGACCTGTACCTATCTCCTTGATAGCTTCTCCATGTTCTCTTATAGCTGCCCTATGAATTTCGAGCTTCTCATCGATTTTCTGAATGAAGGCCTTCATGAGATCTTCTAAACCAGACTGCTTGGGTTGTTGAGGCTGAATTTGCTGCCTCTGTTGATTTTGGAAGACTGGTGCCCCTTGTCCCTGAGGTCTAGGATTATTTTGATGCCATTAGTTCGCAGTACCTCTAGGTGAACTCCATGAAAATTTGAGGTGTCTCTGACCCATTGCATTAAAGTTGTAATTCCCTATAGCATTCACTTCCTCAGTTGAGACCTGACACTCATGAGTAGGGTGTCCTCTACCACATATATCACAAGCTGCATGAGTCTCACTCTGTATTGAAGCTAAGGTCAACTTCCTTATCTCATTGGCCATAGAATCAAGATGTACCTGCACAGATGTATTAGCATCAATCTAGTGAACACTATTAGTTCTTCTTCTTTCAGTACTTTCAGTGGGCCACTGATTTGCATCTTCAGACAATCCATTAAGAATATTGACTATCTCTTCTGGTGTCTTCTTTATCAAAGAGCCTCCAGCTGCATTGCTCAATGTTCTATGTGAGGCCAGTGTCAACCTATCCTAAAAATCTTGGAGTTGCATCCAGAGTTCAATTCTGCTATGTTGAAACTTTCTGACTAACTCTTTAAACCTCTCCCAAACTTCAAAAGCTATTTCATTGTCTTTCTGGAAGAAGTTATGGATCTTTCTTATAAACTTGCCCATTTTAGCTGAGGAAAAATATTTGTCAAGAAATTTTCTGGTCATGTCCTCCCATGTTCTAATTGATCCCTGAGGCAAGCTTCAAAGACACTACTTCGCATCATCTTGAAGTGTGAATGGAAATTCCCTTAAGTAAACTCCATCTTGTGAAACACCATTGTATTGAAAGGTGTTCATGATCTCCTCGAAGTCTATTAGATGGTTGTTTGAACTTCGTTCATATTTCCTCTGAAGACACAACAATTTTGAAGATTTTGGAGCAACCCTTGCTTCAATTCGAAATTATTTGCTGCAACTGGAGGTAGTCTAATACTTGACAATCCATGGTTGTAGACCGGTCTAGATTAATCACCAAGTTGTATCCCAGCACTGAGAGCTATGTTTTTGAACTGGTCTGGAACCAAAGGTTGATTTTGATTAAGTCTATGACACATCTCTTCTTCATAAATATGTTGCGCGCTCTAATAGTTGCCTCTTCAGCATCCATTGTAGCTTTCTCTCGTTGTTGGGTTGCCTTCCTCGCAACCAGATCTACATTATAGTATGCTTTATTCACAATTCACTAACTAGTCTAACATAGAGGTCAACAACATTACCTTTCCTTCATGAATCATGTGCCCTCACCAAAGCCAAAGAGCTAGTTCCTCACACAATAAACTTTAAGAACACTTAGGAACTCAAGATAGAAAGAATTCACTCGCTCTCAGAAACAACATTCATATGCCACAAAAGATGCACCATAGGCTTGCCCGTAGTGTAATAATCTACTAATTGAGCTCATTCAGTCAAGGATCAAGTAGGACTTTATTTTGGTTGTAATGTAGGCTGCGGGACGGGTAGGATACATTTGGATATAAGAGTGACTACATCTTCCTAAGCACTTTAATACATAAACTTTAACGTTTAACCTCAAACTCATTTTAAGCCAAACTCAACCTTCACAATAATGTTATTACCCCATACTTCTTTAAGCACAATTACATTAAGAGTCACCACATATATTTCTCTTTCACAACAATACAACTGTTTACACTTTATTTATTTATTTTTCTTTTCTTTTCTTCTTTTTCTCTTTTTTTTTTTCTTTTTCAAATGACTCTTACTTTTCCAAACAAGTTGTGTTTACGGGGTCTATTTATATGTTTAGGACGAACCCTAAACGTGTAGGAAACTTCTATTCCAACCGGAAAACACTTAAACTCGTCAAAACTCGGAATTGACCGAACTTGGGACCTGGCGTTTGGGCCCCAACGCCTGGCTAACGCCAGGCTAAGGCTGGCGTTTCAACTCTAACGCCTGGCTAACACCAGGCAGGGTCAGGCTTTTCATCTCTAATGCCAGGCAGGGTCAGGCGTTTGGGCTCTAGCGCCCGGCTATAGCCCAGTGCACTCCTCCTCGCCTCTTGAGCGTATTTTCGATGTATTTGCATCAATTTCTCTCGGTTTCCATCTCCAATTCACCTACACATGAAATAGACTCTATTATGCACATAAAAAGTGTATTTTTATCATTAACGCACATGAAATGTAAGGCATATAACATGTTAAACCATGAATTCTAGCCTCGCATCAATGCTCTTGTGGGAAATGGTCCATCTACCACACGTCGTGCTCACATGCCATCAAGTGCTTTCAACATACAGTTTTAGGGCCAACCAACTACGTTGATAAATAATATAGTGTTGTTGCATACTTAAACACATATAGTGGGCAGTTGCAATCAATGGGTGCTAAGCATTATTGGACTCCAGAACCATTTAAAATGGTGTGTAACAAGGAGTTTTTGCGTCAGCGATAGGTGCAAAAAAGAACGCGTATACGAAATCAAATGGATATTCGTGATACAGTTTATGCGTGCAAATGTGCTATACGCTCGCAAACAGGACAACCTCAAAAATGTCCTTCAGCTAGTTTAGGTGGCAGTGGTAATCCAGCTCATTGATGGAAGGTCCGGAATGCATAGGCGGCACCTCCATGTCGTCTACTGTAAATTAAAACAACATAAATTACATGTTAGTTTTATTATTTTACATGTTAGATTTATAATTTTATATGTTTGTTTGGAAATTAAATAATTAATTTTTATAATTATACAATATTTAATTGTTAAATATTCACATATGGGTTCCAGGCTCGATATTTGAGACTCAGTAGAACCAAGATATCATGATTCTTGTATGTGTTAGTTTTATTATTTTACATGTTAGGTTTATAATTTTATATGTTTGTTTGTAAATTAAATAATTAATTTTTATAATTATACAATATTTAATTATTAAGTATTCACATATGGATTCCAGACTCGATATTTGAGGTGCAGTAGCACCAAGATATCATGAATTCTTGTATGTGTTAGTTTTATTATTTTATATGTTTGTTTGTAAATTAAATAATTAATTTTTATAATTATAAAAGATTTAATTATTAAGTATTCACATATGGATTCCAGGCTCAATATTTGAGGCCCAATAACACCAAGATATCCTGAATTCTTGTATGTGTTAGTTTTATTATTTTACATGTTAGTTTTATTATTTTATATGTTTGTTTGTAAATTAAATAATTAATTTTTATAATTATACAAGATTAATTATTAAGTATTCACATATGGATTCCAGGCTCGATATTTGAGGTCCAATAGCACCATATCCTGAATTCTTGTATGTGTTAGTTTTATTATTTTATATATTTATTTGTAAATTAAATAATTAATTTTTATAATTATACAAGATTTAATTATTAAGTATTCACATATGGGTTTCAGGCTCGATATTTGAGGCCCAGTATCACCAAGATATCCGGAAAATATTGTTGTTTTTTCATGTTATTTTCTTACGATCGTTGACTAGAATTGGACAGAGTTTGTGTTTGATCTATCAGTTATTTTGACGTATTTTTTGGTATAAGAAATACTTAAACTACAGGGATACTATGCTAAAAGGCACTACATTTTATTACGCTAAAAGGACACTATATTACTAGTCTTTAAGCAAATAAATAATCCAAACTAGATAAAAAAACAAATACATTTAATCATAAAGCATTCACGAAAATACATATACAACAGTAAAAGTAACTTAATTAAAAAAAAAATTAACAAATAATAATAAGTTCTCAATTTTTACATTTTGTTTAGCACACTAATATCTTAGTATGGATAAAAATTAATATATCAGTTTAATCGCAAAAAAAAAAATACAAAACAACATAGAACACATTTAAAACAACTAATATGCATTTTTATACGAGTTTCGACAAAAACAAAATCGGAATACCTCGATTTATGTTTTTTGAAAATTTAAAGATTTGAAGATTTGAATCTGAAACGAGCAACCCATAACGAGAGAAGGCTTAGCTAGGATGTGGGACCAAAAAATCTTTACTTTTTGTAGGACGGGTGGGGTCCACTTTGTTAAC
>MDKJ01359584.1:0-10271 GCA_005239525.1 Nicotiana knightiana | reverse complement strand
CCTTATGAGGCGTTATATGGTAGACGGTGCAGATCGTCAGTTGGATGGTTCGAGCCAGGAGAGGCTCGGTTGTTGGGTACCGACTTAGTTCAGGAGGTCTTAAATAATGTCAAGATTATTCAGGAGAGACTCCGTGCAGCGCAGTCTATGAAAAATAGTTATGCCAATTGTAAGGTTCGTGGTGTGGCATTCATGGTTGGAGAGATAGTATTGCTTCGTGTGTCGCCCATGAAGGGTGTTATGAGATTTGGGAAGAAGGGTAAGTTGAGCCCTAGGTATATCGGGCCGTTTGAGATTCTTGATAGAGTGGGAGAGGTAGCTTATAGACTTGCATTGCCTCCAGGATTATCCTCAGTTCATCCGGTATTCCATGTGTCTATGCTCCGAAAATATCATGGAGACCCGTCCCACGTGTTAGATTTCAGCTCTATCCAGTTCGACAAAGACTTGACTTATGAGGAGGAGCCAGTAGCTATTTTAGACCAGCGGGTTCACCAATTGATATCTAAGAGTTTTCCTTCAGTTCGAGTGCAGTGCAGAGGCCAGCCCGTTGAGGCAGCTACTTGGGAGTTTGAGTCAGACATTCAGAGTAGATACCCACATTTGTTCGCCACTTCAGGTAATTTTCTATGTTCGTTCGAGGACGAACGTGTGTTTTAGAGGGGGAGATTGCGATGACCCACGGGGTCATTTTATAAAATTAGACTATGTTCCATGCTAAATAACCATAAAAAGACTAAAATTAAATACCCCGATTTTGCATGCGCAGTCCGGGCGTGAAACCGGAAAGCTGTTTATGTGAAAATATGAGAAATAGTGATTTTGAGAATTTAAATTTGATAAAAGTTGACTTTGGTCAACATTTTGAGTAAACAGATCATAATCCGTATTCCGACGATCCCGGGAGGTCCGTAGTAAAATATGAGACTTGGGCGTATGCCCGGAAATGAATTCTGAGGTCCCAAGCCTTAGAAATCAATTTTTGAAAGAAATTATTTTGCTGAAATGTTTATGAATTAAAGAAAATAAATAATGCTTGAACACGTTGGTATCGGGCCCGTATTTTTGTTCCGGAGCCCAAAACTATATATAAAAAAAAGGTATTATATATATAGGACTTGAAACCGAAAACTTTCTTAAAGCCGCCGGAAATATTTATTTGAGTTCCTTTTCTCCGGCGATTGATCGAAGATTGTTTCACCGGAATCTATGAACTAGATTTACTGCAACTGCAGTTTCATTAGTCTTCTTACTGTCTTGCTTCAGCATTAGATCAACAGTGCTCATGATTTTTACCCTTTTGTTGCAATCAAGTCTTAATTTTTCTTTTTCTTTTTGTGAAATTTGTGATATGGGTTTCATTTAATTCTTGAATTGCTCCTTGGAATTGAAGTATTTGATAATACTGAAAGTTCTTGACGACTTTTTTTGGAGGATTGGGATTTATGGTTTTCGTGATTTAAATTCCAAGATTTGATTTTTATAACAAATTAAATCATATTTCTGTTGTTGGACTTATTTAACTCAAATCATACTGGACTGTAATCAAGGAAACTCCGATTTGTGTTGAAGATACAAAGAAAGTAGAACCTCTAATGGAAGAAAATAACAGTTTAAAGATAATCCAATTGACTAGGTTCTCATTCTGTTGTGGTGCTGAATATGACAATCTGTTGAGCACTAATAAGTGTTCTTTGAGAAAACCTTGCATTTAATTCATAATGTAAACAAAAAAATAATCACCATGTTAGAAGAGTAACCATTTATTTCTGTTGATACTATATCAGTAGCCAAAAGAGTAATCCGCTTCTAGCCAATCTAAATCCAGAGAAATAAAGTATATGGGTCCTTATTTGAGATTTTTCTGGCAAAAAAAAAATTGAACTTAAAAGTCGGATCTTTAACGTGTTCTTCTAATTAAGAGAGGGAATGATACATCGAATATGTACATGTTGATCCCAATTTCTCAAATTCAACGTCTGGGTTTTCATGGAAGAAATTGGGGGTTTGGGTAGAATTAGGGAATTTAGTAAAAATCGAATTTGGACCTCGAATTGGAGTTGGATTTCGAAACTAATAGCATATTTGGGTTAGTGGGTGAATGGGTAAACGAATTTGGTCCAAACCCCGAGTTTAGACCAAGCGGGCCCCGGATCGGGTTTTCACCTTTTTTTTAGAAAACTTAGGAAAATTTATATTTTTCAATAAAGTTAGTTTCTTTAGTATTAATTAATGATATTAAGTTAATTATGATTAGATTCGAGCAATTTAGAGGTGAATTCATAAGGAAAAGCAATAATTGAGCAGTGAGTGGCCTGCGGAATTGAGGTAAGTGTTTGGTCTAACTTTGGCTTGAGGAAATATGACTCCCCACTTGTTTGCTATGTGAAATGCATGGGCGTGGTGAATAGGTGTGATGACGAGTATCTATGCACCACCCAAATTGTCTTTTAAACATGATCCTTTTCCGTTCCCTACTTATTTGATCATTGTCTTAACTATTATATGTTCATTATTGTTTCTATGACTATTTGGCCAGGTTGAATTGTTGTTAGTTATTGTTGTGACTATTTGGAAAGAGTATTGGTTGTTTGAGTTGGTTTCCTGGTGATATAAACATGGTTTAGAGGTTTGGTATTATTTGTATGAATTAAAGGTATTTATATTTGATATTCCTGTTGGTTTCATGATTGAGAGGTTATTGATGAAGTTATGAGAATAATGCAGTTTATTATTTATAATTGTTGTGACAAAAGTATTGTGAAAGGCTTGGCCTGAATTTGTGAAATTTTAAATAAATTGATATAATATGTCTGGTGGGAGCGGGTTGAACGTCGCAACAAGGAGTGATAAGGGTGGACAGGTGGGATCGGGTTGCACGCTGCAACAGGAGTAATTAGGGTGATATTTTAGGAATGAGCAATAAGGGAGGACAGGTGGGAGCAGGTTGTACGCTGCAACAAGGAGCGATAAAGGAGGATATTTAGATTTTACTGATTTTCAAAGAAAATAAAGTTTTGAAAAGCGTAAATGTTTATTTTACTATTCTTTATATATTTTTGGCACCATTTTTATTTAAAGTTAAAGATTGGAACTTTGGAAATTTATTTGAGAAATTGGTTGTAGATGATACCTGAAAAAGGCAGCGGAGTTACTTTAATTTGTTGCAACATTTATTTATTTATTTGCTTAGATTTCTTTGTTGCTTTATTATTTATTGTTGTTATCGATTATATTGTTGAAGCCCGACTTAGCCTCGTCACTACTTCGCCGAGGTTAGGCTCGGTACTTACTCAGTACATGGGGTCGGTTGTACTGATACTACACTTTGTGCTCTTTTGCACAGACCCAGGTGCTAGTCAGCAGTAGAGGATTTCAGGACGACCACCCGATTCATTTGGAGACACGAGGTACATCCGCCGGCGTTCGCATATTCCGAGAGTCTTCTCCTATTTTTACATACACTGTTTTATATAATTCAGAACAGTTACACTATTTCTTTTAGCCATTATTTGTAGTATTTTTAGTAGTTCGTGAATTGTGACACTAGACCCTGGGGTAGTTCTAGATTCATTTATATGATTAGTTTTGTGGCTCGGTTTAATTAATTAATTGTTTATTTCTCTTTATTATATTGGGAATCATTCTTTAAAAGCCAATAGACTTAGTTTACTGTAGATTATTTTATTATGTCTAAATGGATAAATAATGGGAAGTAGTTAATCGAATTCTAACATTGGCTTGCCTAGAAAGTGTAGTGTTAGGTGCCATCACGATCCTAAGGTTGGGAATTTGGGTCGTGACACAACCAAACATGCACACAAGTTTAAAAACATCATACGGACTTACTCGTGCGATCAAATCGACAAAATAACCCCTCGAACTACGAATTTAGCACCAAAACTCATAAAATTCTCAAGAACACTTTAAATTTTCTATTTCCTCAACCGAATGTCCGAAACATGAATAAATTCCGTTTTTCACCAAATTTCACGAACAAGGTTTATATATTATAACGGACCTGTACCGAGATTCGGAACCAAAATACGGGCCCGATATCATCAAAATCAAGCATAAATCTCATACTTTATAACCATAAATTTTCTGAAATTCAATCTTTGTCAAAAATTCATTTCTCGGGCTATGGACCTCGGAATTCGATTTCGGGCATACGCCCATATCCCATATTTTATTACGGACCCAGCGAGATCGTTAGACCATGGGTCCGGGTCTGTTTGCTCAAAACGTTAACCAAAGTCAACTAAAATCATTTTAAATTTCCAAATATTATTATTTCTTCTATAATTCATATAAATACTTTCCGGAATTACGCCTGCACTGTGCACGCAAATCGAGGAGGATAATTGTAAGATTTTTAAGGCTAATCGACGTGGAATAAAGTCCTAAAATACAAGATGACCCCTTGGGTCATCACACCATTGCGAATTTGCTTGTCACTTTAGTAAATTTCCATCTTGTACTATATTCTTGAAGTCATTAATAATTTAACTATATGTCTCATATATGATCACTGGTTTATGTCTCATATATGATCATTGGTTTAAAGTCACTTATAAATGTTGTACAGGTTGTTTGGATCGATGCATTCATCACATAAATTGGTTAGATATTCTAACCCATATCAAGTTAATATTTTATTAATTTAAGATTTTTATCACTCTATAGTTGATATATAATTTTAATTACTAATTATTATGTCACACTCTATGGTTGATATATAATTTTAATTACTAAGTATTGTGCCAATTGAAGTTTCTCATAGTTTTTCACAAAATTAAATTTATTACCTCTTCTAATTGACTGTAGTATACATATCACGATTTTAAAATTATGTTCTTAAAGAATAGCCCTTGACAATTGATGTCGTTGAAATTACCCAAAGTTTTGACAATTTCATCGCTTCAGATAATCAATTCTCCTTATCGATCTCTCAGTGGATAATAAAAGCCTTACTTATTCAATGTGGAGTAGTAAAAGAATTTAAAAATGAAACAAATCAAGGACTTCGATGGACTCTGAAATCTGTAGATGAGGAGATAATGTTATTTTTATCTTTCAAATAAATCAGATATTTTTCGTAATATGTTCAATCACGATATTAAATTATGATAAAATTTTACAGGGAACAAAAATGCAAGCAATACTTTTCACTGATCAAGTGAATATGTCGAAGGAACATTTACAACCAGGCAATATCTATTACATCATTAACGACCGCATAAAGGATCGTAAACCTAATTTTCAACCAATACACAAAGACTTTGAGATTGTATGATTTTGGAGTTTTTGTACAAATTATACTGGCGTGCTCTCTCTTTTGGTTCGAATCGTCATTTTCTCGCGTGCTTTCTTACCTTTCAAACAGTTTCTTGGCTAAGTAAAATTAATGGATTACATTGCCAAAATTATTTAATTTATATTGGTATGCAGGTTAGTGTTAAAGAAAAATGCACCAATCATGCTACTAAGAAATTTGGATCCTTTTATGCAATGGTACAAGATTGATATGCAGAGGTTTTGACAACAACATTATACATGCAGAAATAATGATGGGACAAAATGCTTTCAAACGTGTGTTTATTCCGAGAATTCAACTTTCGCCGACAGAAAATGAAGGATACTCATTTAAATTCATCAGAAAATAATTTTCAGTACGTTTATGTTTTTCGATGACAATAAACAAAGCATAAGGTCAAACAACACCCAACGTTGGATTGTACTTGCCACAACATATTTTTTCAAATGTACAGCTATATGTCGCACTATCAAGAGGTATATCGAGGTCAACAACAAGAGTTTTGGTCATGACAGAGCAACCAAAGAGACGAAGGGGCACATACATCAAGAATATTGTCTACAAAGAGATATTAGGTAAGATACAACAACATAACATGTTATTTACTCATACATTATATTTATCTATAATTACAAATCCTATACATATCAACCTTACTAATTGTACTGCTAAATGATTCAAACTAGAAGTAAATTTTCTTTTTAAACAATTAAATCGTAATGTTGGTGTGGAGTTCTACAGGGTTGTGGTGAGAAGACATGGGTATGTAAAACAAGACGTACCATGAGGAGACATGAGCAATGTTTTGCTTTGGTGATGATCAATGGTGGAGCTAAAAATTTTATTAAGAAGAGCTAATAAAAATAATCACACATAAGTGAAACAGATTCAATATATAGTAGGTATTTATGTGTGTGTATATATATATATATATATATATATATATATATACATATATTTCCGGCGAAAGGGTGGATCGATCACTACTAATGAAGAGAAAGGATATTAATGCATGTATACAAATGACCAGAGGTGGAGGTATGAATTTAAATATATGAGTTATGAACTTGCCATCAAACTCATAGTTAGTTTTAGCTAGCGTTTGGACATAGATTTGATTGAAACTTAAAAAAAGTTTTAAGTTGTATTAGAAAATAATTTTTGAACTTTGAACTTATATTTGGACATTCATTTTATTTGAAAAAAGGTTGAATCTTTGTAAGTGAAAAAAAAATTCACCCAAAAACTGCCCTAAATAGTTTTTGGGAACTTGAATTTTTTCTCTATTTTTTTCAAAACTAATCATATTTTAGGAACAAAACAACGTTTTCTGCAAAATATATGGCCAAAAGGGAACTTAGTTACTGCATTTATAATTAAATATTTATTCATGATTAACAAATTTTTAATACAAATATAAAATTTAAGCAAATATTACCGAATTCATCTAAATTTGTAGGTGACACTCTAGCTCTATCTTTACAAATAGGGGTGGTCATAGTTTGGGGAAACTCGAAATTTAAACTGAAATCTGAAAGTTTTGAGTTTTTGGTTTGGATTTCCGAATTGAATTTTGGGTTAATTTTTAAAAATTTTGAATTGGATATTGGATTTGGTACTTCGAAACTTTGGATATTCGAAGAATCGAAATTTTTTACTTTATATTTAGCGCATTATCCATATGCCAATAGTAATAAATTTAAATACCTTAGTCATTAGATATTATCTCATATATTCAATATTAATTACAAAGTTACTGTCATAATACTTTTTATTTGAACGTGATTTTACTATTGCTACTTCTTATCGACCGTGTTAATGTCTCTATTACATTTCTTTGATAATAATTTTATTACTTGAATATTTTGTTTGGATGATTGCGGAGAGAAAGAACTTTTCAGGCAATTTAACATGAGTTTTTCATTCGAATATTCATTTTTGTAAAAAGAAGAAGCATCTCAACTTATAAGCTCAAAACTGAAAATCCAAAATATCCAAACCGAATTTAAAAGTCCGATCCAATCCAATCCGGGCGTCTTTGGATTGTCATTCTTTCAATCCGAAAATCGAATTTTTTCATATCTAATCCGAACTGCCCGAACGCGCACCCCTATTTGCAAATGACACAAGAAGATGTAACGGAAAGCTGGAGAAATATGATAGTACTTGCTCCCTTCCAGAAAGTTCAATGGATTAGGTAAAGTGAATAAATGTGTTCTTTTACTTCTCTCTTAATTGCACCAAATAAGTAGGAGGAAGAATTAATAATTTCACAGTGATATTATAGCATGTTTGGTAAACTTCTAAAATCAGCTTATTTCAAAAGTGTCTTTAAAAAAAAAAAAAATGTGAGAAACATTTTGTGTTTGGTTAGTTAATTTGAAAAATACATTTGAATAGCAATTAATATTTTGCCAAACTTTTAAAATTATTTTTTTTTAAACTTATTTTGAGGAGAAACTATTTCTTGGCCAAACATCTTAACTTTTAAAAAAAAAAATTTGGCAAAATAAAATAAAATGAAGCACTATTGACTTAAAATAAGCTTTGGCCAAACATGCTATTGCTATTAAAGTAGAAAAAGTCCTATCCTTCGTTCTAGGGTCACATGTAATGCAATTTTATAGTGACTAATGTGCTAGAAAAATATTAAAGTTCTAGGTTTAATTGCAATTCTTGGTAGGTTCAGTTCTAATTGCAACTCTTGGTGTGAGCTTTTATGCCCTGGTCTAATTATGGGGAGTTCGACACCGTATATCAACTCAGTTTATTAATTGGTTAGAAGTAATCCAATTTTTATCTATTGACATTAAGTAGCTAATAAATATATATCACAATAATAATATGTACATCACAATCATAATTTTCCTTTTTATGCATATCAAAATCTTATTTTCCTTCTTTGTTATATTTAAAATATGAAATTATAAATATAATTGTTTGCCATTTTTTTGTTGTATTTATATCTAAGTGTATAACAGAAAAAGAAATAAAGAATTGCCTTGTTTGTATATCACTATGTATAACACATCAAATAATATGTATATCAAAATGTATATCTCAACTTTATTTTCCATCTTTGTATATATTAAGATATATACCATATTTTCTTTTTCTTTTTTTGTGTATCTCAGTGTATAATATATCTCATGTATATCATGCGTATTTGTGTATATCCATGAAAATCTTGTGTTATGTATACGATATACGATATGATATACATGGGCGTCAAAAAATTATGTTGTATACACGATATACAAAGTAATATACACATACATTCTTAAAAACTTGTGTGTGATATACACTGATGTACACAATACACATCGTGGTATACACATGTCGCAATTGGATTTTAGGTATGATTTTTTACCCGCAACCAATCTAAATCTCTTCTAATTTTGCTCAAATTATGTATATAGCCTCGTTTAGGTATTTTCAACAAATTTCAACGACACCCACTCGTTCAATCCAACCAAAAAAAAATAAATAAAGTTGAAATGTATTTTTTTTTCTCTTAATTTTTGCTTACTTTTTTATGATGTGAGATCAACCTTACCTTTTCATCCCACTTGTTTTTTTGCATAATTTGCAAGAATTTTTGCTAAACTATTAGAGCGAAAGAGAAGAGATAGGAGAAGAAATACAAGGAGACAAAAAGGGGAGGGAAGCCAAAATAACTTGTAGTTTCCTTTTTGGAGAGAATATATAAGAGAGTAGTTTTTTAGGATTTGGTTATATAATACCAATTGTTTGGGACTATCTTTGCCAAACCTAATATAAGGCTAAAAAAGTAGAAATAGCGTGGGATAACCACTTTTTAACATTATACTTACTTTTTATCCAGTATTTTTAATGCTGAGCAAAAATAGCCACTACTCTATTAAAATTAATATGAAAAGACATTTTTACCTTTTCTTCATGAGTGTTGTATAAATATTAAAGACATGGTGTCCTTAATAGTTACACTGCACACATGAAGTTAAGGACTCCATGTCCTTAACATTTATACTGCTCATATGAGGCTAAGGACATGATGATGTCTTAAAGTTTAACAACGGAAGGTGCAAATTCATGACACTTTCTCCTTAATATTTATACAACATTCATGAAGGTAAGGACACTATGTCCTTAATATATACCAACACTCATAAAGTTAAAGGGAACTATGTCCTTAACATTTACATTACACACATGAAGCTAAGGACACAATGTCCTTAACATTTACACTGTACATATGAAATTAAGGACATGGGGTCCTAAAGTTTAACAAGAGAAGGTGCAAATACAAGTTAAGGACATTATGTCCTTAACATTTACACTGCACACATGAAGTTACGGACGCCATATCCTTAATATTTACATTGTACATATGAAGTTAAGGACATGATGTCCTAAAGTTTAGTAACGAAAAGTGCAAATACAAGACACTTTGTCCTTAATATTTACACATTATTCATGAAGTTAAGGATACCGTGTCCTTAATATTTACACAACATCCATGAAGTTAAGGACACCATGTCCTTAATATTTACACAATATTCATGACGTTAAGGACACCATGTCCTTATTATTTACACTAGGGGTGTACGTAGGTCGGGTTAGTTCGGATTTTACAATTACCAAACCAAACCAATTGTATCGGGTTTTTAAATCTATAGACCAAACCAAACCAACAAAAGTCAGGTTTTTCAATATCGGATTTTCTCGGGTTTTTCAGGTTTTTCGTTCCGATAAACTTGGAGGCTTATTTCAGACCTCCATAAATGCAACAAATTCGGATACATAGATAATGCACTACTCTGAATTAAAGTCGTTCTTTTAGTTGTTTCAATCAAAGATAGTAATGATCACCACTCAAAATTCATACAACAATTCTACAACTTTTAGTACTTATATATATATATATATAAGTACAATCATAAGTAAACGGTACAACATTACTTAGGTTGGTGTA